>PISX010007142.1:0-91221 GCA_004024625.1 Mellivora capensis
TTTTTTTTTAATTTCATTTCTTTTCAGCGTAACAGAATTCATAGTTTTACACCACACCCAGTGCTCCATGCAATGCGTGCCCTCCATAATACCCACCACCTGGCTCCCCCAACCTCCCACCCCCCGCCCCTTCAGAACCCTCAGGTTGTTTTTCAGAGTCCATAGTCTCTCATGGTTCATCTCCCCCCCAATTTCCCTTAACTCCCTTCTCCTCTCCATCTCCCCATGTCCTCCGTGTTATTTGTTATGCTCCGCAAATAAGGGAAACCATATGATAATTGACTCTCTCTGCTTGACTTATTTCACTCAGCATCATCTCTTCCAGTCCCATCCATGTTGCTACAAAAGTTGGGTATTCATCCTTTCTGATGGAGGCATAATACTCCATAGTGTATATGGACCACATCTTCCTTATCCATTCGTCTGTTGAAGGGCATCTTGGTTCTTTCCACAGTTTGGCAACCGTGGCTATTGATGCTATAAACATTGGGGTACAGATGGCCCTTCTTTTCACCACATCTGTATCTTTGGTGTAAATACCCAGTAGTGCAATTGCAGGGTCACAGGGAAGCTCTATTTTTAACTTCTTGAGGAATCTCCACACTGTTCTCCAGAGTGGCTGCACCATAAGAGACTCTTAACTATAGGGAACAAACTGAGGGTTGATGGAGGGGAGAAGGGTGGGGGAATGGAATAACTGGGTGATGGGCAATAAGGAAGGCACTTTATGTAATGAGCACTGGGTGTCATATGCAACTGATGAATCACTAAACTCTACCTCTGAAACTAATAACACACTATATGTTAACTAAATTCAATTTAAATAAAAATTTTTTTAAAAAGAGTCATTACATATAAAAGGAGTTCAGGTTATAGAAAAAAAAATTTTAAGTAGAGAAATGGCCAAGGAATATGGGCAAACAGCCATTCACAAAAGAGAAAACAAATGGCCAAAAATTAAATGAAAATATAGGGGTGCCTGGGTGGCTAAGTGGGTTAAAAAGCCTCTGCCTTCAGCTCAGGTCATGATCCCAGGGTCCTGAGATTGAGCCCCATATCGGGCTCTCTGCTCAGGGAGCCTGCTTCCCCTCCTCTCTCTCTGCCTGCCTCTCCCTATTTGTGATCTCTGCCTGTCAAATAAATAAAATCTTAAAAAATAAAAATAAAAAATAAATGAAAGTATAATTTTCCAAACTGACAGTATAGTCAGGAAAGTGTGTTAAAATATGATATATTCCAACCATATAACTACATGCTCATACTAGTACACACAAATAAAACCAAATCATCCATTCTCTGCTATCTCATATACACATTAAAAGTGTGACAGACTATGTACTGACATAAAAACCAGTCAATTATATATTTACTAAGTAAAGACAGCAAACCGAAGATGTATAAAATGATTTATATTTAAGTGCTTATGTACATGTACATCTGTTTCAAAACATTTTCTTAATGGGTCTGAAAAATATATAGCAAAGTTTGTTGTATCATTTGGGTAAAGAAATGAAACTGAGAAGAGTGGTATATAAGGGGAGACTTTTCTCTTTTATTCTACATACAATCAATTATTTAAATTTTTATAAGCCTGATTTCATTCTGCAATTCTTTAAATGTTTTTAAGTTTATTCGTTTATTTAAGTAATCTCTATACCCAATGTGGAGCTTGAACTCACAACCCCAATATGAAGTCATATACTCCTCTGACTGAGTCAGCCAGGTGCCCCTCATTTTGTAATTTTTAAAAAGAAAAGTGTAGCTCTATTTTACTAATTTTAGCAAACCTGCCACCAAAATGTGCACATATTAAGGTCAATTAATTTTACTTTAGAATAATGTATGCTTTTTTTTAGAATAATGTATGCTTTTGAAAATACTATCATTATGAGTCTATCTTTACATAAGTATAAAACTGATAGATGGCTATTCATAGCATGTTCCAACAGTGCAGAAACTGGGAACTCGTCAGTTTCCAAAGATCAGTTATTGCACTAATCTCTGAAAAGTTCTATCCTTGTTAGTAAGATGTTCACTGATACTCTGTTCTCATAAGCTATATATATAATAGAGTAAAAGTCCTCATGACATACATTTTGCAAATATGTAAAAATAACCACCATGTCTACTTCATGGACATGGAAACGTTCTCTTTCCAATATTTTTTAATAACTCACTAAGGGCCCAGTTTCTAAAATTTCCATCTATCCTCTGCCAGTAATTAGCTATTAAGTTGCTTCTTATGTCATACCCCACCCTAAATATTCCCAATACAAATTTGTACAAAACACACATTCTGCCCTCAGTAGGTAGAGAAAACAGATAAAGATTACAAAGTAATATATAGCAGGATGTAAACAGAGTATTCAAAAAAAGGACTCTCAAGATGCCTTATTTGGGGTGCCTGGCTGGCTTAGTCAGTAGAGCACGTGACTCTTGATCTCAGGGTTGTGGGTTTGAGCCCAATGTTTAGTGTATTTAAAAAAATAAATAACAAGGGGCACCTGGGTGGCTCAGTTGGTTAAGCAACTGCCTTCAGCTCAGGTCATGATCCCAGGGTCCTGGGATCAAGCCCTGCATCTGGCTCCCAGCTCAGCAAGGAGCCTGCTTCTCCCTCTCCCACTCTCCTGCTTGTGTTCCCAATCTCCCTGTGTCAAATAAATAAATAAAATCTTGAAATAAATAAATAACAAAAATTTTTTTTTCAAAGATGCTTTACATTCTTTGGTTTTCCCTAATAGAAAAAGGTTAAGAAATATCCTAAAAGGGATTCATTCTTTTTTTTTTTATTATTTATTTATTTGACAGACAGAGACAGAGATCACAAGTAGGCAGAGATAGAGATCACAAGTAGGCGGCGGGGGGGCGGGGAGGGAGGGGGACAGGCTCCCCGCTGAGCAGAGAGCCGAAGTGGGGCTCGATTCCAGGACCCTGAGATCACCACCTGAGCCGAAGGCAGAGGCTTAACCCAATCCACTAAGCCACCCAGGCATCCCACCTAATAGGGATTCAATACCGCAAATTTAATCATAACACAAAATACAAAGCAATAGCTTAACCACTATTCTATCATTATCTACCAAGCATAATGAGAAACAACAAAAAAGCAGAATTTTTACTATTTTGTGATGTATACAACTATTATACATCAGTTTGGAAATAAACAGTCATGAATGATAGGGACTGGGTGACAGCAAAGCAAATTAAGAATTTAAAATATGGCCACTGGTAGTCTTACAGCGTTTCATGCAGTGTGAACCATGCATCAACATTCACAGATGTGTAAGAAACAGTTTAGAAAGTTACTATAAGTAATCAGTTATATTACTAGAGCCAAAAATTATAGAAATAGTAGGAAAAAACAAGGCAATATTTGCTACAGATACAGTCTGGAAAACAATCAGGAAAAACAAAGACATGCATATGAAAAAAGTTATCAAAAATAAATTTTATGGAAACATCTTAGCAATCATAAATATAGTAATATTTGAAAACAAAGCAAATCTGTGTTGTTCCCACTGGGCAAGAACAGGACTGTTTGGAACACAGGTATAGTAACTGTGAAGAAAACTGCATGTAATGTATAATATAATCATGTCTCTCATAGTCTTCTTCATTAAGTCTTATACACAGATTAAGATTACACACAGATGGAAACAAAGTTCAAAGTTTAGAAATGATTTCAACTCCCATATCTACAGCTCTAGTTGATTTTAGAACATGCCATGACACACACAAAAAAAAGAAGGGGGAGAAAACACTGCATATTTAGGAGTGACATTTAAATAAGTAAAAGACAATCACAGATTTGAACTACAGAGTTATAATTTTGAAATGTTTAAAAAATAATGGTGTTATACTACATTATCTCTAAGGTTCTTTGCAACAGTAAACTTCTCATAATTCTATGAATTTCAAATGAAGAGTTACTGAGAACTCATATTATCCCTTAGCAGGTAATCTTACAGCACCATCTTCTGGTATAATATTACTGTGCATAGGCTAACAATCAGAATAGGAGGAATTCATGGTATTATGCCAGTTTTATTTAGTACAACTTTACGGTAATGGAAATTTTAAAACTCAAGCTATATTAACAAATTAGGTAGTTGAAATGTTGTGAATCAAGAGCACAGGTTACACTAGCCTCATTAAAGCATTCAAAATTGAAAAGCACACAAAATTGAAATGAAATCAAGATTTCAAAAAGGTTCAGAAAATGAGAAAGCTAAAACAACAACAAAAAAAACTAGGTTTACTAGATCTACAGAAAATAAGAATGATGGGTACAAACAGTCCTAACACTGAAACATCAAGGTGTGGGCATGGCTACAAGCAGTTGTTTTGCCTACACCAAAGATGAATCAAGGAAACAACTCTAAATGAGGCCAAGATTTAAATAAGATACACAAGAGGAGTAATATATAACAGTGTGAAGCCTGGGCTACCAGAAGCCATAAGAAAAATATCTGATAAATATATATGCATATGTACACATACACATATTTCTCATATCATTATAAAGATATAATACTCCTTAATGTTTAATATAGCCCCAACCAGGGGCTATATGTAAAGGGATAAACAGCAAGTCTATATAGGTATCTCAGAAGCCACTGTATTTAGCTAACATTTAAGCGCTTACCACATGCCATGCTCTGCACTAAGCATTTTATTTTCATTTCTCATTTTAATTCCAGTGTAATAATCATACATTTTACTAGTTTCAAGTATTCAATATAGTGATGCAACAATTCTATACATTAGTCAGTGCTCTTCATAAGTGTGCTCTTTAATCCCCACCCACAAACCCTCTGGTAACCATCAGTTTGTTCCCTATAGTCAAGAGTCTGTTTCTTCGTCTCTTTTTTATTTGTTCAATTGTTTCCTTAAATTCCATATAAGAATGAAATCATACAGTATTTGTCTTTCTCTGACTTATTTCACTTAGCATTCTTCTGGCTTCACCCATGTTATTGAAAATGGCAAGATTTCATTCCTTTTTATGGTTAAGTAATAGTCCACCATACATATGTGTATATGTAAGTATGTATGTGGTAGATTACCACATCTTCTTTATCCATTCATTTATCAGTGGGCACTTGGGTTGCTTGCTTCCATAATTTTATGGTTCTTATAAATAATGCTGCAATAAACATAGGGGTTCATGTGTCTTTCTGAATTAGTGTTTTTCTATTTTTTGGGAAAATACCCAATAGTGAAGTTACTGTATCACACTGTAATTCTATTTTTAATTTTTTTGAGGCATCTCATACTGTTTTTCCATAGTGGCTGCACCAGTCTGCATTCCCACCAACACTGGACAAGGGTTCCTTTTTCTCCAAATCCTCACCAACACTTGTTTCTTGTGGTTATTTTAGCCATTCTGACAGGTATGAAGTCGTATTTTTATACTTTTGATTTGCATTTCCCTGATAATGAGTGATGTTGAACATCTTTTCCTGTGTCTGTTTGCCATCTGGAAGTCTTCTTTGGAATACTATCTGTTCATATCTTCTGCCCATTTTTTTGTTTGAATTATTTGCTTTTTGGGTTTGTAAGCTCTTTATATATTTTGGATACTAACTATTATATACGTCATTTGCAAATATCATCTCATATTCAGTAGGTTGTCTTTTAGTTTTGATGATTTTCCTTTGCCATGCAGAAGGTTTTTATTCTGATGTAGTCCCAATAGTTTATTTTATTTTTGCTTTTGTCTTCATTGCCTCAAGAGACTTATCTAGAAAAATGTTGCTACGGCTGATGTCAAAAATTACTACCTGTGCTCTCTTCTATGATTTTTATGGTTTCAGGTCTCCCATTTAGATCTTTAATCTACTTTGAGATTATTTTTATCGCTTCTCGGCCTTTTGGCTAAGATCAAGTGTATTTTGAGATTATTTTTGTGAGAAAATAATATAGTGTGAGAAAGTGGTCCAGTCTTCCCAGCACAATTTGTTGAAGAGATGTGCTAAGTATTTTAAAAGGATCTCCTTTAAACTGATAACCTACCCAAGTCCATTTATCATCTATTTTTCAGTTGAGAGAACTGACATTTAAAGTTAACTGGCTATTGGTTAAATAAATGCACAGGTGACAAGGTTAAACATAAAGACAGTTTGACTCAAGTGCCCACAAACTACAATGACATAAAACTCATCAACATAAAATTGGTAAGCCATACAACATACTCCTGTGTTCAGAATGCACAGAGAATCTAGATAGCCTGACTCTTCCACTGGCCCCACAATTTGAGAGAGAAAAAACATGCAAGAATTTTTTCTTTTAAAAGATTTATTTGAGAGAGGGAGAAAAGGAGAGACCACACAGCAGGAGGGAGGGGCAGAGAGAAAGGGAGAAGCAGGCTTCCCTCTGAGCAGGGAGCCCAACCCAGGGCTGGATCCCAAGACTCTGAGGTCATGACCTAAGCTGAAGGCAGACACTTAACCAACTGGGCCACCCAGGTGCCTCAAGAATTTTTTTTTTTTAAATAGCCCCAAACAGCTCACATTTACAATGTGTTAGTCACTGTTCTAATTCAATCCTTATAAAAGTTCTAGGATATAAGTGATGTTATCTACCATCCTCATCTCACAGATTAGAAAACTAAACATCAGAGATGTTCAAAACTTACTCGAAGTCCTAGAGTCTTAAACCTGGCCAACAGGATCCAGAGTCTTAAGCTCTTCACATCTATGTGTCACCCCAAGATGTTCTACAGTTGCACAACTACAAAATGACAACTATGACCTAGAATATCAATCTAGAAAGATGACATTCGCTACCTAATACATTGTTATTTTACTTCATTATCAGGACATCTGGCTTGATCTGCCATAATGCTCCAATAAACAGAATACTAAGAACATACATTTCTCCAATTATTCTAAATAAGTGGGAAATTCTGAGTAGTTTCATCAAGTTCTTAATAAAACAAAACTAAATTGGAAACCAAACAATTTGTGGAAGTAAAGTAGAGAACTGTTAATCAGCTACCTATATCAGTGACTTACCTTGAAATACTTTCTTCTCATTCTAGTCATGTTCATCAACATAACTCCAGAGTTTACTCCAGTTTTTCCATAATACGGATGTCTGGCAAAGCGATTATACCATCCTATCCGAGGCTCTTCATGTTCTGGCGCCATTGCAGCAATTTGTGTAGAATTAAATTTCTTTAGTAAAGACCAAATATCATCAACAGGCCGTAAAAAAAGGATATCAGTGTCGACGTACAATAGTGAGTCAACTTCCTTCAGGATTAACTATTAGAAGAGATATTTGAAACATTAATTATAATTCTATTTATTTAATATAAAACATAAGAGGCTTTAATTATAAAATAAATACCTATGAGATAAGCTAATTTACATTAATTTTTTAAAGTAATCTTTTCTAAATCTGTCATTTTTTATAATAGTATATATAGAGATATTATGCTAATCTTTATATGAACTTTCAGAGAACAAAAGCTATAAAAACAAATCAGGACAAAAATTAAATAATAACAATTAGAAAAATAAATAAAATAAAAGCAATATTCTCAAAGATCAGGGATAGAATGTTTCTTATAATGGGAAATAACATTAACTTAGCTGAATTTATATCCTGAATCTTAATTTCCTAAAATAAATACAGAAATAAACCAATATAAATGAAGATCTTCTGAATTTGTTCCCTTGGCCCATACACTAATGGCTGGCACCTTTGTGTCATTTGGTCTTAACTAGTAAATAATAGAGCCAAAACTGAAATCCAGACCACCAAGCTCGGGAATCCATGCTATTTTATTTTCTTACTTACTGTCTCCCAACAAATCAAAGTAAATGTGCACATACTTAGCAAGGGTGAGGACAAGATGTGTTTTGAAGTAAGGACTGGCTACATTATTACCTTCTGACAGATGCTAAATGTGTCTTCTACAGAGATTTTTAAGGAAAACTTTTTATTTCTGTCTTACCCACAAAATTTAGAATCCAACTCCTGCAAATTTAAATTTACTGCATGTATCAGCATATCAGTAGAACTCAATTATTATGTTAAACTAAATCTTTTCAGTTAAGAATATAAAGAGAAGCATTTGCTCCTTGTTCTCCTTTTCAAAATTATTGCCTCCTCCTTCTGCTAAGGTTAAGCTACCACCTTAATGAGCAGCTATAAATCTGCAATCATCCCATTCCCCCATCAGCTGATTTAATATCAAACTGGGGGGAAAATGTGGTTTGACTGCAGAGCCTGAGTAGGGAAGATTCACTTGTTCAAAGACCCCAGTGAAAGGGTACATATGTATATGTCTCTATGTCTGTCTCTCTTTTGGGGACAGAAGAGTAAGAGGAATTTTTTTTAATCAACATGCTGTTTCTGTACCATGAAACAATGTGTGTTTACAGATTACTATATTGTTAGCAGACTTGGAAAACACTGTTAACTGTTAGGAACCACTGCCAACTGGAGATCAGACATAAGGTCAGACATTAAGTAATAGCCACATCAGCATTTTTTCTATGGTCCCTTTTGGAGGAAGAAGGAGTTGGCAGAGCTTACATTAGTTGTTTTCATCAACCTATTTCAAAGAAGAGAAACTCAGTAAAAAAAAGAAAACAAAAAACTACCACTTAGAAAAATAAAGCACCAATTTACTCAAATCTAGTTAAAAAGATGCAGAACTAACAGTGAAATAGAGGACAATTTGACAGGTTTCAAGTATTTTTGTTTAGTGTTTCAAATTCCATTTAGGAATTTAACCAGATTATATCACTAAATGATCTGGAAAATTTCATATAACAACATCAACAATTAAACTTGTTAATAATGCAGAACAAAATCAAAGAGAAATGTTTGTAACCTTAGGCTTCTATCATCATGTATTATTTTTTCAGTAAAATATTTGTTTATTGAACATCATATTGTATTTGTTTAATCCCTGCCTCCCACATCAGACAATAAGCTCTATGAAAACAAGACACCCATCTGTTCCATTCATTCCTATATACCAGAACTTCAGTACAGATTCTCGGCAGAAAATAAGGCAATTTATTAAATGTGACTCAACATAAAAATTTTGTTTTACAGCAACCTCTTCAACCTCAGGCACAGCAACTTCCTCCTAGAAACATCACCAAAGGGAAGGGAAGCAAGGGCAAGAATGAACTATTGGGATTTCATCAAGATCAAAAGCTTTTGCACAGCAAACAATCAACAAAACCAAAAGACAACTGACAGAATGGGAGAAGATATTCACAAATAACATATCAGATAAAGTGCTAGTATCGAAAATTTATAAAGAACTTATCAAACTCAACACCCAAAGAACAAATAATCCAATCAAGAAATGTGCAGAAGACATAAACAGACATTTCTGCAAAGAGGACATCCAGATGGCCAACAGACACATGAAAAAGCGTTCAACATCACTTGGCATCAGGGAATACAAACCAAAACCACAAGGAGATACCACCTCACAGCAGTCAGAATAGCTAAAATTAACAAGTCAGGAAATGACAGATACTGGTGAGGCTGCAGAGAAAGGGGAACCCTCCTACACTGTTGATGGGAATGCAAGCTGGTGCAACCACTCTGGAAAACAGCATGGAGGTTCCTCAAAAAGTTGAAAATAGAGCTACCCTACGATCCAGCAATCACACTACTGGTTATTTATCCTAAAGATACAAATGTAGTGATCTGAAGGGGGACATGCACCCGAATGTTTATAGCAGCAATGTCTACAATAGCCAAACTACTGAAAGAACCTAGATGTCCATCAACAGATGAATGGATAAAGAAGATGTGATATATATATATATATATATATATATACACACACACACACACACACACACATATACACACACACACAGAGACACACACACACAATGGAATACTATGCAGCCATCAAAAGAGATGAAATCTTGCCATTTGCAGGGACATGGATGGAACTAGAGGGTATTATGCTGAGCAAAATAAGTCAATCAGAGAAAGATAATTATCATATGATCTCTCTGATATGAGGAATTGAGAGGCAGGGCGGGGGGTTGGTGGGGGGTTGGAAAGGAAAAAATGAAACAAGATGGGATTGGGAGGGACACAAACCATAAGAGACTCTTAATCTCTGGAAACAAACTAAGGATTGCTGGAGGGTAGGGACAGTGCTGGGTTATGGACATTGGGGAGGGTATGTGCTATGGTAAGTGCTGTGAAGTGTGTAAGCCTAATGATTTACAGACCTGTATCCCTGGGGCAAATAATACATTATATGTTAATTTTTTTAAATAATAAAATAAAATAAAATAAAATAAAATAAAGAAACCAAGACTCAGAAACAAAGTCTGTAGAAAGTCTAAACAAATTCTAAAGCTAGAATTCCAGCATGAACTTTGGAATCCCGAGTTATAGTTTCTTAGAGTTTGCAGTAAACTTGGATATTTTTGGTCCAATCTTTTCATTTTATAAACATGGAAACTGAGACTCTGAGAGAGAATACATGATTTGTTTACTGCATTAGAGATTGTCAGTCCAAGAAACACCAGACCATCCTGCTTCTCATTTGGCCATAGTACTGTTTGGCACATTTACATATACCAATTACTCATTATTGTTTTGGGGGAGAGGCAGTTGTTATATACAGCTTTGCTTTTTGACTAGATTGTAAACTATTGAGGGAAGACCTACATCTTGTTACAATATGCACAGCGGCCTCAAATCCCTTCTCAAACTGATGCGAAAATCCCAGGTGTGACACTTATTAGAAATT
Source organism: Mellivora capensis (assembly GCA_004024625.1). Taxonomy (NCBI): domain Eukaryota; kingdom Metazoa; phylum Chordata; class Mammalia; order Carnivora; family Mustelidae; genus Mellivora; species Mellivora capensis. Next base: position 10,754 of record PISX010007142.1, read on the forward strand.
CAATAAATGGCTGAATAATTTATCTCTGGTGAAAAAAAATTTTTGTGTGTTTTAAACTTATAAAGTCTACATGAAATATCTAAAACTTTTGAGGCCTTTTTTTTTTTTTTCCTATCCCAATCCCTTATTTGTGTGCCTCTTACAATGGAAACAGAGACTGAGAAAGATCCTAGAATCCAAATTTTTTATGCATGGAAACAAAGTTACCAGTTAGGTAAACTCAGTGATCAAAATTATAACTTTAGGGACGCCTGGGTGGCTCAGTTTGTTAAGCGGCTGCCTTCGGCTCAGGTCATGATCCCAGCATCCTGGGATCGAGTCCCACATCGGGCTCCTTGCTCGGCAAGGAGCCTGCTTCTGCCTCTGCCTGCCACTCTGTCTGCCTGTGCTCGCTCTCTCTCTCTCTCTTCCTCTCTCTGACAAATAAATAAATTTAAAAAAAAATTATAACTTTAAATCTTACTGATGACCTGGATTCAGTAAATTATATCTTAATACGCTAAGAATTGCTTTGTTCCCTTAATAATAATAAGGAGCTGAAGTTTCTTCCCCTATAATTTATATACTTTCCACAAACTTGTAAGCTTCTTAAATTCATTATTTCAACTACTATAGATGTAGATGAAATCAACTCAAAATGAAGAGATAACCTTGCTTCTGAATATTTTTAGCTAAAAAATAATAATAATAATCTGGGGCGCCTGGGTGGCTGAGTTGGTTAAGCATCTGCTTTTGGTTCAGGTCATCATTGAAGGGTCCTAGGATCAAGCTCTGCATCAGGCTCCCTGCTCAGTGGGGAGCCTGCTTCTCCCACTCTATGCCTGCGGCTCCCCCTGCTTGTGCGCTCTTTGTCAAATAAATTAAATTAAATTAAATTAAAAAAAGATCAGGGTTTATCACCAGAGAACACTACCAAGGAACAGCTCCACTGAATAAATCATACTCATTCCCCTTAGAGTTCACATGCTTTAAATTTGGGTCTGTGTTAAAATATAACTTGGAAAGGGTAACGTGGCTTGGTATAAGACAGAAACAAGTATTTAATGTTACAATCTACTTCACTTCCCAAATTACAAATGTAGTGAACAATGAGAAGGTGATATTGCCCCTGAATTTCTGCTGGCAAGAGGCCTGGCTCCAGCAACATCTGATAACCTCAATTCCTTCTTAGAAGTAAAACAGTTGGGGCGCCTGGGTGGCTCAATGGGTGAAAGCCTCTGCCTTCGGCTCAGGTCATGATCCCAGGCTCCTGGGATCGAGTCCCACATCAGGCTCTCTGCTCAGCAGGGAGCCTGCTTCCCTCTCTCTCTCTGCCTGCCTCCTTCCCTACTTGTGATCTGTCTCTCTATCCAATAAACAAATAAAATCTTTTAAAAAAATAAAAATAAAAAAAAGAAGTAAAACAGTTTACAGCACCTGAGTAAGTTAAAATATAAGAAATAGTATTTCCACAGAAATTACCTACATTTTTCATTTTTAACAGATGTTTTCTTTATAGCTTTTATTTGTTCTATAGAAAGTTTTTTCCCTAATGTTCAAAGGGAAAATCTACATGTATATGTTTATCTAACTCATTTCTATATAACTCTTCATTAACTCATGTGTGTAAAAGCAAAATTAGAAAAAGAAAAAAAATCACTAGAGAAAAAACTTACTGGCAAGAATAATCTCTGGGAAGCGCATGGCTTGAAAAGCTTTTTCCACTCCACTGCATTCTCACTTGGAAAAGTTATTGGGTATAATGAATAATTAAATGTCTGCAGAAATGACCAGCTATCAAGCTAAAAAAAAAAACACCTTAGTTTAGATTATCTCATTTTCAAGTTTCACTGTAAAATTATAAACCAATAGATTATTTTAAAAAGCTAAAAATTAAAGACATTAGATGTTATGCTATATACAGTTAAGAGAAAGTCAGATTTTCTTTCCTGCCATTTGTTTTCATTCAAATTTTATATATAGTAATATATAAATAATTATATATAATTAATATATAGTAATATATAATTTAATTTTATAAGGCCATATGATTCATATAAATAGCTCAGTATAAATTTAAAATAATTTAATCAATTAACTTAAAATAATTTAATATAGTAATAGTCTAGGAAGACTCCACCATAAAGATCAGAGGCACAATGAAAGTTAACCACCACAAAATCACAAAGCTGAAAGCCTTGCATGTTGTTCATCTACCTCGTCTTTACCTGATACATAAATCCTATCAATTTCTGAATAAATTAAACTCAAAAAAATTAAGCACTAATTTTATTACCAGAGTGTGTATACTAGAAAATGTCTATACTTAAAATCAGACCAATATGAAACTGATTAGAAAATATTTGTCTATCTGTGTATTTTTAATGTGGATGGATATTCCCTCAACATACTCTACATTCAGTGGGAAGTCTGCTTGAGCATTCTCTCTCTGTCCCACCCCCACGCAAATAATTTTTAAAAAAAAATACAGTATATATTACACAAGTAATCACTCAGCCAGATTTGAACAAAACACTGAGGCTGTGTATAAGATGAAACAATAATTTCATTTTTTTATTACACTGCCAAAAGTTTCCACAGTTCCATAGCAATCTGTTGCTGTTCTATGAACTGTTAAGACAAGAGTAATTCCTCAGTTAATATTTTAGAAAACAATCCAAAGAGATCAAGCTCACAAAAGCACCTATCAAAAATACAGACGCCAGAGGCACCTGGCTGGCTTAGTTGGTAGAGCATGCGACTCTTGATCTCAGGGTTTAAGTCGGAGTCCCATGTTGGTGTAGAGATTACTTAAAAATAAAATATTTTTTAAAAACTACAGACACTAGGGGCTCCTGAGTGGCTCAGAGGGTTAAGCCTCTGCCTTCAGCTCAGGTCATGATCCCAGGGTCCTGGAATCAGGCTCTCTGCTCAGTGGGGAGCCTGCTTCCCCCTCTCTCTGCCTGCCTCTTTGCCTACAGAGAGATCGATCTCTCTCTCTCTCTCTGTCAAATAAATAAATAAAACCTTAAAAAAAAATACAGACACTAGATATATTTAAGTAAAGCTTAATACCCCTTGGACTCAAAGGTTTTGTTAGGAAACTAAAAGACTTGAGGTCACAAGTAGTATTTTTCATTCACTATTTTGAACTACTTTAACTTTAGAAAACATCAAATGAATGTTTTTCTACATATTTAGACCAAACATAAAAACCAAATCAGTTTGAAATTTAGTGTATACAGAGAGATAAACTGAGATAGTGGGGAGGGGGATAATCACTATTATTATCTTTACTACTGTCTCAGGACACAAGGTAGTGAGCTTTCAAGTGATTTTTCTTTTTCTTAAAAGTTCTTCCCCCATATCTATATATTCTACTCTTCTTGCACAGTAAAAATTTTTTTATTGTTTAGGAGGCTACATGGCTGTCCTGATTAAAGAGAATATTTTTAACCCTCACAAACAGCTGTAACAGTATGGTTACACAACTAAGTTTAGACCAATGAGATACTGGCAAGACTTGTCATATGCAACTTCTGGAAAATATTTATAGAGGGTAGGAAGGGAATGGCCTTCTTCACTCCTTTCTCCTTTATTTGGTTAAAATATGGGTGTGAGAGCTGAAGAGTGAGTAGACCCCCTTGGAGCATGAAGGAGAAGTCTTATGTTAAAATGGCTCAGCCATAAGACAGAAGCCAGTGTCCCTGAAGACACAGAGCTACCATATACCACAGATTGCTTACTCTTATGTGAGAGAGAAATAAACTTCTATCTTGTTTAATCCACTGTTAGTTTGGGTTTTCTGCCAATATAGCCAAACTGATTGTAACTAATACAAAACCAAAATAATGAACTTCCTTATCAAAACAAAAAGCCACTTCCTTCCATATAGTCAATCAAGAGCTCTCACCCCTGAAAACAGAATTAAAATCTTAGTGCACACTTTGTTTGAGGCACTCCCAAGCCAACGATGGGAATAAAATTAAGTCATAGGACTTTCAGTCAAATCATCCTAGATCTACAGCCAATGAAATAAAACCTCCATGCTTGGCAAAGGACTTCAAACAACCTACTTCTTTTTTAAAACAAATCTTCCTCTTACACCTAGATCTGGACTCTTAGATGGAGTGGCAGCCCAACTCTAGGAGGGCAGTTAGGTACTGAGTAAATATTTTTGTTCAATGAAGGAATAAAACAACATTCTATGACAGTATACCATTAAATATTCATCTCTAGAGTCTTACCAAAGTCTTGAATACTTACTATGCCTTTAAAACTATCATGTAGTTGATCTTCAGCAAAAATATGGAACTGAAGAGGTCTGATGCTGAAAATGATAGCTGACTTCAACATGGTTACAGTTTCTTCCAGTCTTTCACCACAGGCAACCACAGCGAGGTGCATTCTCTGAATGGGCTGCACATTCAGACCATACCTAATAGAAAAGAAAACCACATTTTCCAACACTTTTAATAAAGGGTAACATGTTAACAACATGTTTTTGACCATGTTCAAAAACTGAAGTTAAAAATTTATACTTAAAAAGCAAAGAAATATCAAATTACACAATAGTACAATGTTGAACAATTATATATTTCTGCATCCTCAATCAGTCTTTCTCAGCCAATGTTCCTCTCACTGGGAACCACAAAAAGAACTACTACTTTCTCAGTTCTCCCAAGAATAGCACATAAGTAACACCATTCTACACAGAAGAAAAGTTAATTCATTACTCAGACTAGATGCATTAGAGCTTAATTCTCTCAAGGAACACCCCAAATGACAAAGGGAACATCACCGACTGAAGGTCTTCTATTCAATTACATTTTAGCTTTCTTATTTTAAAAAAAATCTCAAAAACATATTGAAGTAGAGAGAATAGAATAAATCCCCGTGGACCCGTCTCCTAACTGCTATGAACAACCATTCGAAGGTATTCTTATTTCATCTAAAATCCTCTTCACATCCCCTTCACTAACCAACATATCATTTTGAAGCAAACCCAGACATAAATTCATCCATAAATATTTCAGTATTATACCCAATCTTCAATCATACTAATTATAAGGAAGAAGTTTCTTTCACATAAATTTTTTCACCGATAAACATTCAGTTCCATTCACCAAGTAATCAATGAGAGGTAAAAATTTCTGAGGAGGTCTAAAATGTATTTAAACACCAGTATGGCATTTTGGAAGGAAAGATTCCCTAAACCCAAGTTACTGGCGTAGCCTATGTCAGACCCTACTTCTAATACAGAACAGGAGTGCAGAGCACCAGGCTTAAGGTACATAATAAAACTCTTGCATCTTAATAGTGAACTAATAATAATCCACTAGCATATAAAGAAAAGAATTGTGTGTGACTACATTGTTATTAAATAAAATTATTTTTTAAAAGATTTTATTTATTTATTTGACAAACAGAGATCACAAGTAGGCAGAGAGGCAGGCAGAGAGAGAGGGGGAAGCAGGCTCCCCGCTGAGCAGGGAGCCTGATGCAGGGCTCAATCCTAAAACCCGGAGATCATGACCTGAGGCGAAGGCAGAGGCTTAACCCACTGAGCCACTCAGGTGCCCCAAAATTACTTATTTTTAATATTAAGTTCAGATCTCACCAGTAATTATGTCATAAAATAATTGTTTTGGAACTGACAGCTAAAGGAACAGAAGAATGGAAGACAATATAAAACAAAACTAATAACACATTAACATGTTAATATGTAACTATTATAAAGTACAAACATTCTAAACTAAAAAGGTAAAATGTGACTTTAATTCAATTCTTGCCTACAGAGATCCTTTCTGTAAAATGCGTAAGGTTAGAAATTATTATTGCAATATGCAATAGCGGGAATGAGTGATTAATCATTTTTCTTAAATTCGCAAGCTAAAGTCAACTATAGTTATATTCCTTAACACATCTTGTTCTTGCTTATGGGTAGTCCCTCAACTGATCAGGATATCAGAAAACAAAACCATACTAAAGAATAACATTAAATACAAACAACTGACTATATAAAACATACCTGAATGCCTAATTCATATATCTTAATGTTTTAACATTAAAGATATATAACTTTTATATTAAGAGGACAAAAAAATTAAGTCTGAATATATATAATATAAAAGCTCCTGCTTTTATTGTGAATCTATCCCTTCCTATTAACAAGTCTGTTTTGCTAAAAGCCTAGAGACAATATGAAGATAGCTGTCTGAAACTGATGCTTTTCTGGTTCGACCAATTTCCTAAGTCCTAAAAACAGGTTCACTTCTCTTACATGAGACATTTCTCACTTCCGTGAGTACTGGTAACTGTCAGCCTTCAGAAGGGGAGATGAAAAAACTCCTGAGCCCAAATACTTACCTTCCAGAAAACACAGGGGTCATTCCTCCCTGACCCCTCTACTGGGAGGATGAAACTTAAACTCAGTACCTTGGTAACTAAACCTTCATTCAGGCTAATGGGCCAGTGATTCCACAAACGAGGTTCTTTAAAAAAATCGAACTGTTTTTAAGAAAAAGAAACCTCCCCCAGATAATTCATAAAGTTAGTTATTATTATACCACTTTGTTAATGGTATTAAAAGAAGAAGTCACATATAAAGTGGTATTCTTTAATTCTTTAATAAGCAATAAGCATTATTTACTATACCAGAAATGGTGGTGATATTTCATTCTTCATCAAGGTTAAGATTATCATTAACATATAATACGTTTGTCTTTAAAAATTTAATCTATCAGGAATTAAATTTTATGAATAGTCTGTAGTAGGGAACAACTGCCTATTTTTGCACATGGCTATCCAACTGTGCAAACATCATTTGTTTCAGGGTTACCAGTTTATCCTTTCCCCACCCACCTGCTGTGCCACTTCTTCACATGGATGGTGTTAGCCAAGAGCTGAAGTCTTTTCAAGCTCTATTCTTTTCCATTGCAATTAGAAGGAAATAGAACCTCCTCCCTTGGCAGCACCCTCTGTTTCCCTCTTTTCTGTTGAACCCCTCAGTTTATAACACTGAAAACCTATCTGAGGGGAGACTATCTACAGGCCCTCAATACCTAGAGCAAGGAGATGTGCACCCGGTTCATCTCAAAGCAGTGGAAGCCACAGTGATAAAAGTAAAAGAAAGACAAGGCAATCAAGACACACAACAATTTCACAGACCTCAAAATGACTTCATCTTTCGGGTAAATGCCTCCACACCAAGACTTTACAACTGGCAACAGGCTGGGATTGCTTAACTGGTCATAACTAGATTGGGCCTCGAAGCTAAAAGCCCAGAGATTTAAAAAGTAAGCCACAACAGTCATGTGCTGTTTTGCACAGAAGTCTCTACACACAAAGACAAGTATAATAAAACCTTCTTAAGAAAATAAATGAAATGTTCTTCAGGGTTTAAAAAAAAAAAAATTCCCTCTAAAATCAGTACCAGGTCTGACTCCTCCCAGGCATTTTAGCAAGACTTGTTTTAGTCACACTGCCAGCACTCCTTCCACCAATTTCTTTGGGAGGAGTACTGTCAACTACATTGCATTTGCTTTTGGTTATATGCCCCCTTTTTAGCAGAAGCATTATATACAGTACAGACTTTAACACCTAAAATGATAAAACAAACCATACTTTAAAGATGTCACTGCCTACCACCCTGCTCCTAGACCCCCAAATCAGGAAATGATTGCAACTCAAAAAAATTTAAAGTAATCTTCCACCAATAGAGGAAGGGATTACTAAAAGCTTGTAATAAGATAAAGGAAAGCAGCCAACCAAGTAATTTGGGTCCAAAATGATTACTTGTCTGTAAAAATGTGCTTTATTTTAACCACAGCATGAATAAGAGAAAAGTCCCTATAAATTTAAAGAAATATTATCCAAGAGGTCATTTTTTTAAAGATTTTTAAGATTTTATTTATTTATTTGAGAGACAGAGAGAGTGAGAGAGAGTATATGAGAGGGGAGAAGGTCAGACAGAGAAGCTCCCTGTGGAGCTAGGAGCCCAATGCGGGACTCGATCCCAGGATTCCAGGATCATGACCTGAGCAGAAGGCAGTTGCTTAACCAACTGAGCCACCCAGGTGCCCCCAAAAGGTCATTTTTAAGTCAAACCTATTTTTCTGTTTTTTCTTCTTGAAGATTTTATTTATTTCTTTGATAGAGATGCAGTGAGAGAGGGAACAGAAGCATGGGGAGTGGGAGAGGGAGAGGGAGAAGCAAGCTTCCCGTCAAGCAGGGAGCCTGATGCAGGGCTCCATCCCAGGATGCCAGGATCATGATCTGAGCCAGAAGCAGAAGCTTAAAGACTGAGCCACCCAGGTGCCCCTCAAACCTATTTTTCTACAGATAATATAATTAGAAAAAAATTCTACAGATGATTCAAACATAATACCTCAGAGCTTCCATGGCTAAATATGGCATAACCAGAGCATAAATAGGAATTATGACAGTAATGAATGATAACACATAGAAAAAAATGAATCCATAAATCTAAAAAGACACTAAATAAAAGGGTTGGGGGAAGGGGGAAACCCTTCTTTAAAAACAAGTATCAGCCAATAATGTAGAAGGAAAGAGAATTCCCCAAAAATCACTATTTTGCAATCACCACTGTAACCAATGACTTGAACAAAAATAATGAATGCTACAACCACAGAGTATCAAGGTACTATATCCCCACACATTACAAAGGGGATAAAGGTACTGTTACATGTAGAAGTTAATAGAGTATTTTAGATGATAAATTCTAATACAAACACTGTTAACAGATTTCTAAAACTTAGGAATAGACTTATTTCAAGTAACATTTCTGCTATGAAGGAATCATGTGTCTTCCTTTTTTTATTTTGACAGCACAAAAAGCTTTCAGGGTTGTTGTGTTTTTGTTTTTTTTTACGAGTTTGTTTTTTTATTTGACAGAGAGAGAGATCACAAGTAGGCAGATGTCAGGCAGGGAGGGGGAAGCAGGCTCCCCGCTGAGCAGAGAGCTGGATGCAGGTCTTGATCCCAGGACCCTGAGATCACAACCCAAGCCAAAGGCAGAGGCTTAACCCACTGAGCCACCCAGGCACCCAGCTTTCAGGGTATTCTTTCAGCCTAGTGTTCTCTCTAGAAAATAAAACAATGTTTAATAATATTTAAGCCAAGAATTAGCATTATAATAAAATATGCTAAGTCAAACCAAATTAAATTTCTGGTAATCACCTCAACTAAAAAGTAACTGTTATGAGCCATCCTTAAAAACTTGCAGTTAAGGGGGTGCCTGGGTGGCTCAGTGGGTTAAAGCCTCTGCATTCAGCTCAGGTCATGATCCCGGGGTCCTGGGATGGAGCCCAGCATCAGGCTCTCTGCTCAGCGGGGAGCCTGCTTCCCCCTCTCTTCTCTGCCTGCCTCTCTGCCTACTTGTGATCTCTGTCAAATAAAAAAATAAAATCTTTAAAAAAACAAACAAAAAAAGCCTTGCAGTTAAACAAAATGGAAAACTATGTTCAGAAACATTAATGGCAATTTCCTTACTGTACAGCTTAAAAAGAAAATCTACCTCTCACTATTAAAAAAAAAAGTGTTGAATCATTATACTAGGTTAAAAAAAAAAAACTACTTAAAGAATTCTACAGGGGTGGCTGGGTGGCTCAGTTGGATAGGCATCTGCTTTTGGCTAGCATTGTGATCCCAGTGTCCTGAGATCGAGTCCCGCTTAGAGCTCTCTGATTAGTGGAAGCCTGCTTCTCCCTCTCCCTGCTGCTCCCCCTGCTTGTACTCTCTCTGTCAAACAAATGAATAAAATCTTTTAAAAACAAAAATGAAGAGTTGTATATAATCATGTTTGTTTGTTTGTTTTTTAAGATTTTATTCACTTATTTGACACAGAGAGAGAGAGAACACAAACAGGCAGAGTGAGAGGGAGACAAAGGCTTCCCATAGATCAGGGAGCCCAACGCTGGGCTCCACCCCAGGACTCTGGGATCATGATCTGAGCTGAAGGCAGATGCTTAATGACTGAGCCTCCCAGGCACCCTTATATAGTCACTTTTGAAGCAAAATACAATACTTGAAAAAATCTTCAAGGTCTTACATATAGCATAAAAAAGAAAATCTAGAAACTTAACATGAAATGATGTACTAATTGTTAAAAAATATTTTTAAATAATCTGTACAAAGATAGCTCTAAAAACTAGCATGGGCCACTCAAAGTAATACACATAACATTAAATTCACCTGTAACCACAGATTCCATTAATTGAACATCAATTCCCATCATAAAGATTAAATATTTTTAAAACTCCAGCTGCAAAAAAAATTAGTACATTAAAAAGAGAATTTTTAAGTAATAACACTAAAATTAAGAGATTGTTTAGAGGTGCCTGGCTGGTTCGGTAGGTACAGAATACAACTCTTGATCTTGGGGTTGTGAGTTTAAGCCCCATACTGGATATAGAGCTTACTTAAAAAAAAAAGAGAGAGAGAGATTGCTTAATGAAATAACTAAAACAAAAAAGGAAACTAGAATGATATTTGTACTCAATGGCAAAAACAGATTATCCTAAGAGATCATAAAATAAGCATTAAAAACTCAAGAGGTAATTATCAATACAGAAAATATAAAGAACATAAGATTAATAAGCTCAACAAATGTGGAAATACATTCAGCAAATAATCAACAAAATATAAATCAGTAATACTCTATCATTTTACTCTAATAAATGCTAAAACTGTAATTCCCAACAATGCTAAGGTCATGGTGACACCTGTACATTTACACAATGTTAATGCAGACTTAAATCCATATAGTTTTTAGAACACAATTTAGTAATATAATTCATCCTCTTTAATGAGTATTTGAACTTCTTTTATATGCTAGACACTGGGGATAAGCAAGAAAGCCACAATCCTGACCTCATACAATTTACACCCAATTGCAAAAAGACAGAATTTTAAAAGATTTCATGGAAAAGCATGGTAACTGCCTAAATAGGAAAAAAAAAAAAAAAAGACTGGAAACTCACTATACAAACATCAAAAGTCGCAGTCTGGAAGTGCTGGGGAAAATCATTAGTTATTTACCAGTTGCCATGCACCTTGTTCGGCATGGGGCTTAGATAATGAACAACACAGGGTATCTATCTGCAAAGCCAACAGTCTGGAAGATTCACAACCACAACAGATGTGTAAGTATAGTGATAAAGAGGATACTGAGAAGGGGGAAGCAGTGGGTAGGGAAGGGAAATTGTTGGATAGGAAGGAATGAGCACAATAACTAAGGGAATAGGAAGCAAGAGGCTATCAGGAACAACAGTGTGAAAGGAGCTGGGTATAAGAGTCACTGTGGACTGACATGAACAAAGTCAGCCATAAGCCAGGATACAAAATACAGCTGAGGGAAGGTGTAAGAAACCAGATGATGAACTCCAGTGTAAATGAGAGAGTCTGAGGCATCTGAATCAGCAAGATAAAAAAGGACCAAAATGCAGCTGGAAACTCAGTTCTGGAGCTCAGAAAACAGCTCTGAAGTAAAGGTATCAGTTAAAAGGATTATCCTAAGGGCGCCTGGGTGGTTCAGTCAGTCAAGAGGCTGCCTTAGGCTCAGGTCATGATCCCAGTGTCCTGGGATTGAGTCCTGCGTCAGGCTCACTACTGAGCAGGAAGCCAGCTTCTCCCTCTGTCTCTGTCAATCCCCCTGCTTGAGCCCATTCTCTTCCTCTCTCAAATAAGTAAGTAAAATCTTTAAAAATTAATTAATTAAAATTAAAAGATTATTCTGTGACTATCCAGGGAGTGGGGAGAGAAAAGGGCAGAGTCCTAAGGCACATGAATATCGAACAGTCAGGACAGGGAGAGGAATAGAGGAGCAGAGAGATCAAGTAGCTGAGATCCTTGTCTTAAGAGCCAGAGACTGACGGAGTTGAAACAAAGAGGAAGTGGTAACCAGTGTCAAAGGGACCAAAAAAAAATTGGGCCCCAGAAGAACAATTCAGAGGTCAGAGGTGACTTCACGGTAGGGGAGGAGGGTTAGTCAGATAGCCAGTGCTGCTCAGGCATGTTGAGGAAGAAAGGTGTTTTGCTGTTGTTTAGGAGCATGAAGTCAGTAGATATTCTTACAAGTCTTGCTGATGAAGAGAAACAGAGTGAACAAAGAATTCTTGAAGGTAAAAAAGGGTTGAGTGCAGGATGTTGTAGAAATTTTGTGTTTGGTTTTGTTTCAAGAACAGAAAAGACAAGAGAGGTGTGAGCGTTCTGACAAGCTGCAGGGACAAATTCGGTTGGTCAGGAAATGACTCAGTATATACAGATTTGAATTACTAAAAGCCTATGCACATCAAAAGCAGTTTTTCTTTTTTGTGTGATTTTATGTTCACTGTATAAATTAACTGGGAGAAATAATCCCCTAGATAAGCTTTGATCAAAATAAAAGTCACACACTATAAAGAATTCCAATTAGGGGGGCGCCTGGGTGGCTCAGTGGGTTAAAGCCTCTGCTTTCGGCTCAGGTCATGATCCCAGGGTCCTGGGATCGAGCCCCACATAGGGCTCTCTGCTCAGTGGAGAGCCTGCTTCCTCCTCTCCCTCCCTGCTTGCCTCTCTTGCCTACTTGTAATCTCTGTCTGTCAAATAAATAAATAAAATCTTTAAAAAAAAAAAAAAAGAATTCCAATTAGGGAAGCTGGGACAGGCCTGGGAGGAAAACCGCGCCAGCTAAGGGCCCACTGGTGCCTGGCAAAATGCAGACCTAAGGTTTGTAGTAACTGGGAATTTCAAAGAAGCTTTACCAGGTGGGCAGACAAGCTCTTAGAGTTAGGAAAACTAAGGTGCTACTCAGAGTTAACACTGCAATGTAGGGTGAGAATGATACAGCAATTGTATGGCATCTTGGCTCGTCTCCCATGTTCAAACAGAGTAAATAAGAAGGATCCTAAATTCTAAGTAGGAAACTAAGTTTGGGAGATTTTACATAATGATTTGATACATATAACAAAATGGTTATAGATATATACCATGGATTTAATACTACAAGTAGAGAGTATAACAGAAAAGTATAACTTAAAATCTCAAATTCAGAAAAGCACAAGTTTACAACATTATGTATCCATCCACATGTAATTCCTTCCAAGGAATACTTGGAAGCATTAGGAAAATAATGAGTTGGAGAAGACAAAACAAGAAAAATAATAAGCAGAGCCTTCAGTATTCAGACTAGATCAACTTCCCTCTGGTACTCTTGCACTCATTGAAGGGGGAAGGAAGAGTACTGCCCATGTTATAACCTTCAAAAGGACCTGGGTTGTACAAATCAGGGTATACAGTTTTCAAGCTTACCCAGCTTTCACAGTGAGGAGATTTATGCCACAAAGCTGGAGACAGCAAAGTGGTGGCTGTCAATACTCTATTCATCAGCAAACTTTTATAACAATGAAAAGCCAGATATATAGAGCGCCAATTCTCCAAATTTATAAACAAGCTGAAGGATAAATATTATCTTTAAAAAGTTAGTTTTTAGAAGTTTGAATAATCTGATTTAACTAACTCATATTAGAATTTCAATCACCCAATCTTTTCCATAGCAATGAGATATAATTAAAACAATGGATTTCAATGACTCCTTCCTAGTTGTTCACGGAATGTATAATGTATCAGGAATACAAGAATATAAAAGTATATACTACTAATATGTATAAAGAACATAGTTCTTCCCACCTAAAGTACTTTATCTCTTGGTCTTGAGCCTGACCATGTTCCTCATGCATTCACTCCCACCAGGAAGCCTTCCCTGACGCCTTAAGATGATCCCACCTGATAACTCACTTGTTTCTCCCCTCATCACAGCTATAACTTGTCAGCCTCTATCTTTATCTCAGGGTTACTAGTGTGAAACTAGTGTGAAACTCCTACAGAATACAAGCCCCAGAAAGATGGAGCCACATTAACAAGACTCAGAGTCTGGTCTAAGCACCTGGCACGGTGCCTAGAAAATAGAATGAGTAGAATTAAAATTTAAATTAATCATAAAGACAGTAAAAATAAGTGGCTCTCAAAGAAATTTTACTCTTAGGAAGGGCATTTCAGGCTATTGCCTAAGTATCCCCTGCCACTATGTCAAGGAGAGAGTCTGATTGCCCTTTCTTTCATTGAAGGTGAGAGCAGAATCCAAGGCCTTCATTATCCAGAGCCATGTACAGAGCTAATCTACTGAGCGACATACAAACTCAATTAACAATATCATATCAATATTTGTCCCTTCATTAAACACTTATTTTTATCCTCTCATTCCTCAATATTCAATTTCTCTGACAATAACATAATCTTTCCTCAATTATCCCCAACCACCTACAAAATGTTTTTTTCAGCAGCTTTAAAGTAGATAAATGCCATATATATGTTTGTAAATGTCAAGGGATATCTATATCACCTGTTTAATAGTTTATGACCCAGTTACCTAAAATTATATCATAAATGCTAAAACAACAGTTTACCTTACACCTAAAAACAAATTAGAGCATTTTATACACAATATATACTAAAAATTAGTTATAACAACTATAATGCAGGATAAATAGAAAACCCAATCAGAAAATGAATTACTTGCTTATAAGACAATACTAAATTACAGGATAACATTTTTGTGTCCTATTACAGTCAAAAACTTATTATGTACTATCTAATCTTACCTACACTGATCTACCAATTAAATTTAGGTGCCTACCTAAAAGCCGCTTCCCAAAAGCAGTTCATTCCACAAACATCAGAGGGCAGCATCCAATAGGGATTCCAGTAACACAGAAAGAAATCTTTACACCTAACAAGAGTAAGACAGAAATAGAGTCCTATGTCAGTATTTCAGTTTTAAAACTAACAAGGAATTTACTTAATAACATAATAACTTCCTGTTCAATTTTACAGTAACAAAACTGCAAATCGAATTTTGTAAATTCAATACGGCTAAGGTAACTTGAGGAGTTTTGGAAATTTCTCCCTTATTCAAGGTAATCATTATTTTAACAAGATTTAAAACTGTTAGGTAGAGGGTAGCTGAGTTATGGACATTGGGGAAGGTATGTGCTATGGTGAGTGCTGTGAATTGTGTAAGACTGATGATTCACAGGGCGCCTGGGTGGCTGTCATTAAGCGTCTGCCTTCGGCTAGGTCATGATCCCAGAGTTCTGGGATCAAGCCCCACCTCAGGCTCCCAACTCCACGGGGAGCCTGCTTCTCCCTCTCCCACTCCCCCTGCTTGCTGCTTGTGTTCCCTCTCTCCTTGTGTCTCTGTCAAATAAATAAATAAACACTTAAAAAAAAAAAAGACTGATGATTCACAAACCTGTACCCCCGAAGCAAATAATACATTATATGTTAATAAATTAAAAAAAAAAAAAAAAAACCTCTTAGGTAGAATATAGTACAGACTGAAAAACCACTTCTTAGTCAGGAACTCTCTAAACATATTAAAATTCCCTCCTCAGATGGCACAGAAAATATCGAAATACGTCTAAAATTTTCCTTTGTTACTACACAGATTCCCCTAGAATAATATGCATTTCAGCCAACCAAATATTTGCTTATCCTGGAGCAAAATTAAAATGCCACAAATGCTGACTTTAGAAAAGGAAGAGAGGATCTTTGAAGGCTTTTAAATTAATCTTCAATCCAAACTAATCATATGGTGTTTTAAACTGGGTGGGGGGGGCAGTAAGGAAAAGAAAAAGAAAGCACACTGATATCCACGGCTCAGTTTCATTATGTACATTATCTTCGTTTCACTATATTATAGAAACTAAAATGGAGGAAATCTGTAGTCTTTCCTCTTAGACTGCAGTTCTGAGCTCAGTAACAAGAGCCATAACACCTCATCTTACAAAAGTATGTTTTTCAATGTTATTACTTTTCAAAACAATAGTTAAGATTGAAATTCACGGCAGTGAGGCCTCAAGACTAAAGCAGTTAAGTATGGAATCAGAGTGAGTCACTAAACCAGGTCACCTCATGTCCCATCACCATGTAACCATGTAACTTTGTTTTCTCTTGCTATAAATTCAATTATATGTTACTGTTCTTACAGCAAAAGGTCTATGAAATTTCGTACTTGCAAAGATTTCTGATCATAACCTCTCACAAATGCTAACAGTCTAGGACAGAGTATCTCAAACTCGGGCTGCACATCGAAATCACCCAGAGAGCCCCATACAACAACTATTACATCAGAATCTGAGAAGTGGGTGGGGCACAGATGGTTTTTAAAATGCTTCGGGGCGGGGGGGCACCTAGGTGACTCAGTTGTTAAGCGTCTGCCTTCTGCTTGGGTCATGATCCCAGGATCCTGGGACCAAGGCCCACATCAGGCTCCCTGCTCTGCTGGGAAGCCTGCTTCTCCCTCTTCCACTTCCCCTGCTTGTGTTCCCTCTCGCTGTCTACCAGATAAATAAATAAAATCTTTAAAAATAAATAAATGAAATAAAATGCTGCCCAGGGACGCCTAGGTGGCTCAGTAGGTTCAGTGTCCTGCTTCAGCTCAGGTCATGATCCCAGCGTCCTAGGATAGAACCCCCTATGAGACTCCCTGCTCAGCAGAGGGTCTCATTCTTCCTCTGCCTCTCCCTCTGCTTGTGCTCGTGCTTGCTCTCTCACTCAAAATCTTTAAATAAAATAAAATGCTGCCAAAATAATTCTATATACTACTGCATAAAAATCTACAAAGTCAGAATTTTAAAACTGAATAGAAAAAAAAAAATTGTAATTTGGTTTACCTTCACATGGACACCATTTTCAAGCCCAGCATTAAAAAGAAAGAAAGAAAGAAAGAAAGAAAATGTATGCAGACCAGCAAGATCAAGAAATGTTTGTCCCCTCTCAGGCATGGTTAAGTATTTTTTAAGTCTTGTATATCCATACTAGAGACAGGCTCAGTGGTGGTGGTAACAGCTAACACAGTTCTTTTCAGATTCAAGAGCTTTCACATCCACTTAAGCCTCACAACAAACTCGTTCAAATAGAGATCTCCATCTCTCAGATACAGACGTTATCACAGCTTTCTTTCAACAAATCCACAATTTATTTATACTCAACACCTACAGTGTACCTTTGTTCCAAGGACAAAATTAATCTGGTTATTCCATCTCCTGCTGTCAAACCTTATAGCAATAGAAAATGGAAATGGAAAATGAAGTCTCAAGGAAAATAACTCCCTAATTAAATTCTTCCATAAAAATTATCCATTGAAATTATAAAGTAATACCATTTTCTGTCTCAACTTGCAGTCTTTCACCTCCCAGGCCTAGGCAACCACAACTCTTTTTGTTTTTTAAGAGAAAATCTTTTTTTTTTTTAAAGATTTTATTTATTTATTTGAAAGAGACAGTGAGAGACAGCATGAGAGGGGAGAGGGCTAGAGCCAGAAGCAGACTCCCCGCTGAGTAAGGAGCCCAATGCAAGACTCAGTCCTGGGGCTCTGGGATATATGACCTGAACAGAAGAAGCAGCAGAAGGCACCCCACAAATCTATCCTCTGTCTCTATCGATTGGCCTGTTACAAATACTTCACATAAGTGAAATCATACATTATGTGGTCTCTCGAATCTGACTTCCTTCAGTCTGACCCTTGAATATATTTTCAAGTTTCATCTACTGTAGTATACTTCGGTATACTTCATTCCTTATCAGGACACTTCATTACTTTTTATGCCCAAATAATGGATGGATATACCACATTTTGTTGAGTCATTCATCAGTTGATAGACATCTGGGTCATTTTCCACCTTTTGGCTATTATAAATAATGCTGCTATGAACCTCATTTACAATTTTTCTCCAAATACATGTTTTCAATTCTCTTGCATATATACCTACAAGTGGAATTGCTAGAAACTATAGTTATTAATGT
The DNA here is from genome assembly GCA_004024625.1 of Mellivora capensis. Lineage (NCBI taxonomy): Eukaryota > Metazoa > Chordata > Mammalia > Carnivora > Mustelidae > Mellivora > Mellivora capensis. The sequence goes on from PISX010007142.1 coordinate 28,598, forward strand.
AGATGAAATTGCAGGGAAAAAGTCAAGTTTTACGTAAGTTTCATAACCATAACTCAATGTCAAAACACAGTTTTTTAAGAAGCGATGTTTTTCTTTCTGTTTTTAATGGAAATATAAAACATATGCACTACTGAGTACACATACCACTATTTAAAAAAATCATAAAACACTGATCTGCTGCTGGCGAGAGGTAGCATAATTTAATGTTTATTTCCCAAGCTTACATTCTCTCACTTATTTTTTAAAAAATGGTTTTAAAAATTGACAGTAGTTGGGTGCCTGGGTGGCTCAGTGGGTTAAAGCCTCTGCCTTCAGCTCAGGTCATGATCCCAGGGGCCCGGGATCGAGCCCTGCATCGGGCTCTCTGCTTGACGGGGAGCCTGCTTCCCCACCACCCCCTGCCTGCCTCTCTGTCTGCTGCCTGTGATCTCTGTCAAACAAATAAATAAATAATCTTTTTTAAAAATAAAATAAAAATTGACAGTAGAAACTCCTTATGTACAAGTAACTGTTATCACAAGTAAAGATTAGGGAAATAAAACACAACTAATCTGGAGACAGATAGCTAGAAAAAAATAAAGTTAAAAAATACTGGTAAAGATAGTTCTCCAAGTTCTGGTTATTAGCTGCTTCTGCTTTATTCCTTAAAACTGGTGGAGGGGCAACAGGGTGGCTCAGTTGGTTAAGGTCTGCCTTCAGCCGAGGCCATGATATCCAAGTCCTGGGAGGGAGCCCTACATCAGGCTTCCTGCTCAGGATCCCTACTCAGCCAGGAGTCTGCTTCTCCCTCTCCCTCTGACCCTCCCCACCACCCCAATCCCAATTCCCACCCCACCCTGGCTGGTACTCCCTCTCTCAAACAAATAAATAAATACATTTTTTTGACTTTTTTTTTTTTAATTTCTTTTCAGCATAAAAGAATCCATTGTTTTTGCACCACACCCAGTGCTCCATGCAATGCGTCCCCTCCATAATACCCACCACCTGGCTCCCCCAGCCCCTTCAAAACCCTCAGGTTGTTTTTCAGAGTCCATAGCCTCTAATGGTTCATCTCCCCCTCCAATTTCCCTCAACTTCCTTCTCCTCTCCATCTCCCCATGTCCTCTGTGTTATTTGTTATGCTCCGCAAATAAGGGAAACCATCTGATAATTGACTCTCTCTGCTTGACTTATTTCACTCAGCATAATCTCTTCCAGTCCCGTCCATGTTGCTACAAAAGTTGGGTATTCATCCTTTCTGATGGAGGCATAATACTCCATAGTCTATATGGACCACATCTTCCTTATCCATTCGTCCGTTGAAGGGCATCTTGGTTCTTTCCACAGTTTAGCAACCGTGGCCATTGCTGCCATAAACACTGGGGTACAGATTGCCCTTCTTTTCACTACATCTGTATCTTTGGGGTAAATACCCAGTAGTGCAATTGCAGGGTCATAGGGAAGCTCTATTTTCAATTTTTTTTTTTTTAATTTATTTGTCAGAGAGAGAGGGAGAGAGCGAGCAAGCACAGGCAGACAGAGTGGCAGGCAGAGGCAGAGGGAGAAGCAGGCTCCCTGCTGAGCAAGGAGACCGATGTGGGACTCCATCCCAGGACGCTGGGATCATGACCTGAGCCGAAGGCAGCCGCCTAACCAACTGAGCCACCCAGGCGTCCCTATTTTTAATTTCTTAAGGAATCTCCCACTGTTCTTCAAAGTGGCTGTACCAACTTGCATTCCCACCAACAGTGTAAGAGGGTTCCCCTTTCTCCACATCCTCTCCAACACACGTTGTTTCTTGTCTTGCTAATTTTGGCCATTCTAACTGGTATAAGGTGGTATCTCAATGTGGTTTTTATTTGAATCTCCCTGATGGCTAGTGATGATGAACATTTTTTCATGTGTCTGATAGCCATTTATATGTCTTCATTAGAGAAGTGTCTGTTCATATCTTCTGCCCATTTTTTTTTAAAGATTTTATTTATTTATTTGTCAGAGAGAGAGAGAGAGCGAGCACAGGCAGACCAAGTGGCAGGCAGAGGCAGAGGGAAAAGCAGGCTCCCTGCCGAGCAAGGAGCCCGATGTGGGACTCGATCCCAGGATACTGGAATCATGACCCGAGCCGAAGGCAGCTGCTCAACCAACTGAGCCACCCAGGCATCCCTCTTCTGCCCATTTTTTTATATGATTATCTGTTTTGTGTGTGTTGAGTTTGAGAAGTTCTTTATAGATCCTAGATATCAAACTTTTGTCCGTACTGTCATTTGCAAATATCTTCTCCCATTCCGTGGGTTGCCTCTTTGTTTTGTTGACTGTTTCCTTTGCTGTGCAGAAGCTTTTGATCTTGATGAAGTCCCAAAAGTTCATTTTCGCTTTTGTTCCCTTTGCCTTTGGAGACATATCTTGAAAGAAGTTGCTGTGGCTGATATCAAAGAGGTTACTGCCTATGTTCTCCTCTAGGATTCTGATGGATTCCTGTCTCACATTGAGGTCCTTTATCCATTTCAAGTTTATCTTTGTGTACGGTGTAAGAGAATGGTCGAGTTTCATTCTTCTACATATAACTGTCCAATTTTCCCAGCACCATTTATTGAAGAGACTGTCTTTTTTCCACTGTATATTTTTTCCTGCTTTGTCGAAGATTATTTGACCATAGAGTTGAGGGTCCATATCTGGGCTCTCTACTCTGTTCCACTGGTCTATGTGTCTGTTTTTATGCCAGTACCATGCTGTCTTGGTGATCACAGCTTTATAGTAAAGCTTGAAATCAGGTAACGTGATGCTGCCAGTTTTATTTTTGTTTTTCAACATTTCCTTAGCGATTCGGGGTCTCTTCTGATTCCATACAAATTTTAGGATTATTTGCTCCAGCTCTTTGAAAAATACCGGTGGAATTTTGATCGGAATGGCATTAAAAGTATAGATTGCTCTAGGTAATACAGACATTTTGACAATGTTTATTCTTCCAGTCCAAGAGCATGGAATGGTCTTCCATCTTTTTGTGTCTTCTTCAATTTCTTTCATGAGTATTCTGTAGTTCCTCGAGTACAGATCCCTTACCTCTTTGGTTAGGTTTATTCCCAGGTATCTTATGGTTCTTGGTGCTATAGTAAATGGAATCGATTCTCTAATTTCCCTTTCTGTATTTTCATTGTTAGTGTATAAGAAAGCCACTCATTTCTGTACATTGACTTTGTATCCTGCCACGTTACTGAATTGCTGTATGAGTTCTAGTAGTTTGGGGGTGGAGTCTTTTGGGTTTTCCATATAAAGTATCATATCATCTGCGAAGAGAGAGAATTTGACTTCTTCATTGCCAATTTGGATACCTTTCATTTCTTTGTTGTCTGATTGCTGTTGCTAGCACTTCTACTACTATATTGAACAAGAGTGGTGAGAGTGGGCATCCTTGTCGTGTTCCTGATCTCAATGGGAAGGCTGTGAGCTTTTTCCCATTGAGGATGATATTTGCTGTGGGACTTTCATAAATAGATTTTATGAAGTTCAGGAATGTTCCCTCCATCCCTATACTTTGAAGCGTTTTAATCAGGAATGGATGCTGGATTTTGTCAAATGCTTTTTCTGCATCAATTGAGAGGACCATGTGGTTCTTCTCTCTTATTGATTTGTTCTATTACATTGATTGATTTGCAAATGTTGAACCATCCTTATAACCCAGGGATGAATCCCACCTGGTCATGGTGGATAATCTTTTTAATGTGCTGTTGGATCCTGTTTGCTAGGATCTTGTTGAGAATCTTAGCATCCATATTCGTCAGTGATATTAGTCTGAAATTCTTCTTTTTGGTGGGGTCTTTGCCTGGTTTGGGGGTCAGGGTAATGCTGGCTTCATAAAAAGAGTCTGGAAGTTTTCCTTCTGCTTCAATTTTTTGAAACAGCTTCAGGAGTGCCTTCAGCCGAGGCCATGATATCCAAGTCCTGGGAGGGAGCCCTGCATCAGGCTCCCTGCTCAGGCTCCCTACTCAGCCAGGAGTCTGCTTCTCCCTCTCCCTCTGCCCCTCCCCACCACCCCAATCCCAATTCCCACCCCACCCTAGCTGGTACTCCCTCTTTCTCTCAAACAAATAAATAAAAAATTTTTAAAAAGAAAAAAAAAAAAAAAACTATTGGAAACAGAATATTAGAAATATACTACTACATTCAAAGAAGTAATTCTATCAAATAATTTTAATGGGACAAAACTGTTAGTTGAGCCTGGGTATATATTCCATAAACAATGACATCCAAAATCAATGAAGTCCATAAACACAAATCTTCTTCATTGTGGAATAAATTGAAATAAAACTTTATTATGACTTATCCTCAAATTTCATATGGCATAATGTTTCTAGTTCTAGATGACTTGTCTACAAAGTGATCAAGGGGTAGCACAAAGCATCTTATGGTGATAACACAGTTGTTTGTGGGGGTGGCTGCACAAATTTACATATGTGATAAAACTGCATGAAACTACATATACACATACCAAATACATGTAAAACTGGTAATATATGAATACAGCCTCTGGGGTTATAATATTGTACTATATTGATACATATTTTAATTGTAGTAGTATTGTACTATGCTCATATAAAATCCTACTATTAGAGGAAACAGTGAATGATACAAGGGTGCCTCTGAAACTTCCTGTGAATTTATATTAATTTTAAAAGTTAAAAAAAATTACCAAAAACAAAATTCCCAAAAATTTCAGTACTTAAAGAATTGAGATATTTCATGCTCAGGATTAAGCAGAGCATTTTACTATATAAACTCTCCACAACAACAGTTCTCAAATTTGAAGTTTACTTAAATCTGGTAACAGACGGTCTTTTGTACTTTTAAATTAACCTGGAAAATGTACTTTTCATTTCAAAACATCTACCATAATCATGAGGCTTTAATGAAAACCATGCACAACTTTGAGTAAGGGATAAGTTTAGGCATATCCAGCAAAAGAATGTGGAAGTCTGAATCAAGTGTTGCAAGCCACCAGTTCAACCATAGGCACGGATACCTACACTGTGACTGTGGCAAGAAAACAGAGAAGCTCTCAACCACATTAAAGGAGAACATTCCCATGATACTGACAAATCAGCATTATTTGAAGACCATCCGTACTGGGGGTCCCTCATTTTCAACTAAAAATTGTCTCCAGACAACATAATTTCTAGCTGTGTCAGGTCTTCATTTCTTTTTCTTAAATCTCTAATTTAATTAATACTTAGGGTAAAAAGGACTGCTTATACACAAAAGGCAATAAATAATTACTTATCTATTTCAAAACTAACTATTCACATCATACCCAACTCCCTCCTCCAGGAAAAAGAAAAAAAAAAACTGTATTAAAGATTTAAAAGTTAAAAGAGTGGGAGGAAAAAACCCTCCAGTAGAAAGTTTTACTATATATGACAAAGATTAAAATGGTAAAGGAAAAAACTGCCCATCTGAATACACAAAAATTTTAAACTTCATATGGTATACACAAGGTAAGTTAATATGTGGGGGCAAGTATTTTCAACAGGCACAGATAATAACTTTAATGTGTTAAAAGAGGATTTCTAAATCAAAAGTACACCTTCCTCTTTTATTAGCCTGATCAGCTTCCCCTCCCACATACAACAAAATAATTTTAATTACATAATTATTATTCAGATTTGTGCTAAGCACTTTACAACCATGTGAAGTATGATCCTCAATGAACTAAAATACAAGTGCAGGGTACTGGTTTTACATAAGATGTCTCTACATGAACAAAGCAGAAATGAAGGTAGCTTCAGTAAGTAATTTGTTTCGCTATTCACTGCCTGAACTTCTCTCTTCAAAAATGACTTCAGGAAAGAGGAAAAGAAATATCTCTACTAAAAAGAGTAGTGTGAAAATAGTAGTCAAACCTTTCTCAGCTACATTAGTGGTTCTCAGTCTTTGGTTTTGTAATACTAACCTGGGGCACATATCTAAAATACAAATTCCCAGACCCCACTAATGGGTCTGGTTTAAGCAGATCTGGACTCGAGCCTAAGGACAGGATTTTTCCCAGAGGTCAGAAATTGAAAAAAAATTCTTTTGGGGCGCCTGGGTGGCTCAGTGGGTTAAAGCCTCTGCCTTAGGCTCAGGTCATGATCCCAGGGTCCTGGGATCGAGCCCCACATCGGGCACTCTGCTTGGCAAGGAGCCTGCTTCCCTTCCTCTCTCTCTGCCTGCCTCTCTGCCTACTTGTAATCTCTGTCAAATAAATAAAATCCTAAAAAAAAATTCTAAAAATTACTTTGATTAAAATTTAAAATGACTGAGGGGTCCTTGGGTGGCTCAGTCGGTTAAGCACCATATTCTGGGATTCAGCTAGCTTGAGTCCTGATCTCAATGAGATTGAGCCCTGCATCCCTAGATCTGTGCTGAGTGGGGAGTCTGCTTGGATAATCTCTCTGCCCCTTCCCCCAACTGCACGCTCACTCCCTCTCACGTAAATAATTTTTTTAAGATTTTTTATTTATTTATTTGAGAAAGAGCACAAGCAGGGGGAGGGGCAGAGCAAGAAAGACAATCCTCGAGCAGACTCCCCAGACTGATTGAATGAGGAGCCCAATGCAGAGCTCAATCCCAGGACCCTAGGATCATGACCACAGCCAAAGGCAGATGCTTAACTGAGTCACCCAGGCATCAAAATAAGTAAATCTTTAAAAAAAAATTTTTTTTAATTTAAATGATTGAAACCGTCACCATACAGCTACAGTTTTACTATGCTAGATACCATATTCAGTCATCCATTCAAGCTACTTCATTTCAATTCCCCAACCCAATATCATACTCTTACCTCTAATCTAACTTGTGAGGAAATGTATTCAAGGTTCACACAGCCAAACATGTAGTAAAGCTAAAGTCTGTCTCCAAAGCCGTAAACATGCTCAGTACATCCTACTACTGTTCACAAGATCCAGGAGAAATGAGAACTCAATGGCCTCACCAGTGAGGTGACTTGACACACAAACAGCATGGTGGGTCCAGAAATGGTTACCACTCAAATGCTTAGTAGTTTCTTGATTCCCCACTTCACACCACCATATAGCTACAACAGGATGAAATGTTGATAATCACCATCAAGATTCATCAGTGAAATGTGACAATTAATCATTCTGGGTAGCTAAAGTCATAAACAGTCTAACTTCTTCTACAGAAGTCCTGTATTTATATTGAATAACTTAATAACAATCTGTCCATGTCGAACAGCTTAAGAGAGTTTCTTTATATGGAAGAGCCACTGCCTAGCCAGCATTCCCATCTTTAAGGCATCACTCATCTCCAATACCAATCACGTTATCCAGTCTACCACAAGCATATGCAAGTAACACAGAGCCAGAGAATCAGAAGTCACCATCTTGACAACACTGACTAGTCCCTGGACGGACATGTGATTCAAAGAAGTCCAATGACAGCCTTTTCCTAGAAATTTTCATTTGAGATTAGAGAAGAAACACTGCAAAGATCCCATGAACAAAGCCTGTCTGCAACGGAGGAGAGTTAAGAGAGTCCTAGTCCTGAAGGTAGCTGGAGTTCCCCGGGGGGAATTTTCCTTTCAATTTTGCTCCTGCCAACAACTTATATAAGCCTATAAGTAAGTTTTGCTTAAGTCAGTTGTACTGGATTTTAATCACTGACAATTTATGACGCTATTTACAAATTAAGGTTAGTATTATCTACATTTTACAGGTGAGAAAACTGAAGTAGAGAGCTGGTCAAGTTTTCACAGCAGAGAGAGGAAGAGAACAGGTTTGTCTGACTCAAAGACCTACATATTTTCTAAATACCAAAATATAATGGATTCAAACAGGATACACTAATTAACAGATTTCACTGAAAAGCTGTTCCTATCATTTTAGAAATTTTACTTTGAAAACTCGCAAGGAGCTTTCCAAGTAATTTACTGTCCTGGAATTCCATGCAATAGACACTTTCTATAAGATTTGACCAATAAAACATAGTGGGTATAACTAGATTCCATATTTTAAGTGAATGAGAGAAATAAGGTTTTTCAGGTAAGACTGCTTCAAAAAAGGTAACAATGCAATGATAATTGAGTCCTACCAAAAAGGGAAGATGCTGCTTGCCTCATACCCCATTTGCCACCAATGAAACACTATGCAGAGTAGATTTTCATCACAGAAGCTTTACAGAAAAAGCCCTAAAGAATCAAAAGATACAATCCTGGTCCAATTATTGATGCCTTCCGGACCCCTGTCAAATGATTTATACATAGGAAGAGAAGTTAAAGACAGGTATCTACTACATATCCTGTGGTAGCCAAAAGAGTTCACCAAACTCTATGAGAAATCTTCAAAAATGTCGTAAATAATATCTAAAATTAAGACTCCTAATGTCTTAAGAACTCTTCTGACCTTAATCAAATTGTAGAGTAAAAGTGTAACAATCTAACTTTTCATGTTGTTCCTCTGCCCAAAGTTCTCATACAAGCACATTTCGTGAAATGTACTTCACCACATTTTTACCAATCCTAAAACACCTTTAGTTTTAAGTTACAGTCATGCCTCATTAAAAATGAGAAGTTATGCCACTCAGATGACCTGTAAATATACAGCTTTTTAGTTGACTTGGACACATCAAACTTGAAAATTCAGTAATAGCTCTATAAAAACATTTATTAAAACTAAGTGCTGGGGCAGCTGGCTGGCTCAGTCAGTTGACACAGGACTCTTGATTTGGGGGTTGTGAATTCCAGCCCCACCTTGGATATAGAGATTACTTAAAAAAAAAAAAAAAATACTGAGGTGCCTATTCTATATTTCAAATAACTTTGTCCAAATCAGCTAGCCAAGCAAATACAGCTTACAAAAATCTGTCACAAAATAATGTATAAGTCACTGAAACAAAAAAGCACTAACAATGAATGTCACTCTACCAAACTGAAATCTCATAATCATCATAGTCCAGTTTCAGCCAATGTTTTAAAATGTTGCTTCCTTATGATTCTACCCACTACAAAAATAATTTTCTTTTCCATAATTTTAAATGCTTCCCAATCCATAAAAGACCATGAACAGCATTTTGTGAGCCTCATTATTCATGAGCTCATTCAGGTCGTCAGTCACCGCCTTTCCCAGGGCAGATAAGTTAAGAGCCGACAAACCTGACTGGAAGTAGTTCTGCTTTAATGAATGGAGTCCAGGATTCCTCCGACAAAAACATGACAGTCCAGCTTTCCCATTTGCTCCAATGCCAAAACAACCATCAACTCTCAAAAGAATGCTAAAGAGCCTGCAGCTGACCTGCCCTCACCCCTATCAACCCCATACTTCCTGATACCAAAGCAGACTTTGCCGCTTAGTAAGGGAGCGCTCTGAGTCGTTCCCAAGGAGGTGCCCACAAAAAAAAGGAGCCTATTTTTCAAGGAAGTGCAAACGCTCGGATTTTGTTAAGCTATCATAACGCGCCGCATTCTTTTTTAAATCTCACGTAGATTCCAACTCTGGCAGTGATTTGTGCAAATCCACGCAGGTCACTATGCTGCCTTTTATATGCCGATTTTTAAAGAAAAATATCCATCCCATCCCACGAAACACGTGAGTGAACATGTTAAGTATCGCTCATCTTTCCTAACTTACAGTAAGTTTCAGAGCAGACCGATGTTTCCTAAAGAAAAATGCAAAATACGCATAAAAGTTCTATCCAGATTTAACTAAGACTAAAAATGAACATTTAGGCGTTAACACACAAAAATTAGACGCCCCGTCCAGAAGGGGGGAAAAATTGAACTAGGGCGCCAGCCTGATGTTTAAATATCTCAACTTAAACTCCATGGAAACAAGAGGGAATTCCCACTAGCCAGACAGCAAAAAGGCTTTTTTGTGAGGCACCTTTCACTTTCAATGACTTCTGTAAGGGGGTGGGAGAGCAACTGTCAGTTAAAAGTTGAAAATTAATTTCTATCCGCTTTAAAAAGCGCATAAGGAATGGGTCAGAAGACAAACACAAAGAGCGTGGAGTGCTCTCGGGCTAGGCTCACCCCCGGATGGAGGGGAAGGAGGGAAATGAGAGAAGGGGTCAGAGACGGCGGCAAAGAAGCGGGAGGCGCGGGCCGGGCGGCGAGAGACGCCGGACTGACCGGCGAGCAGCCCGAGCCCGGCACAGCCCCGCGCCCCCGCCGCGCCCCTGGCCCCGGACCCGGCCCCCTAACTGGGAACCGCCCGTACCTGTCCGAGCGGCCGGAATGAGCTGCGGGTCCCACGCTGCCCACCCCTCTCGCGCCGCCGCGTCCGCCGCCCGCGAGCCAGGAAGCCGCCGCGGCCTGCGGCTTCCCGCCACCTCCGCCCGCTCCTTCCTCCAGGGACACAGCGAGCTGGCTGAAGGCGTAGAGGAGCGAGCAGAAGCCGCAGGCCAGGCACAGCACCACGATGCGCAGATAGCGCCGCATCCCCCCAGCCCCGCGCCTCAGCCTTAGCCGCCACTGCCGCCGCAGCCACCGCCACCTCCGCGCCGCGCCCGCCCGGCGAACTGGAGCGTAGGGGGCCGCACAGCGCAGCCGCAGCCGCAACAAGTTCCTCCTCCGCCGCGGCCTCCAGCCCGCCCCTCCTTCCTCCTCTCTCTCCCTCCCTCCTCTCCTCCCTCCCTCCTCTCCTTGCCTCGCCCGCCCAACCACCTTCTCTGGCTAGCCTACTACCCGCCTGGAGCTCTGACACCGCCTCCGCCGGCGTGGGCCCCTCCCCGGAGCTCCAGCAGCAGGCGGACGCGCAGGCGCAGTGAGCGCGAGAGAACTGGACCCGCCGGCGTCTGAGGGGAACGCCAAAGGAACGCGTCCGAACTCCCAGGGGCTTGGCACTGCAGAGGAGGGGTGTGGCGAAACGAACGGGGGCGTTGGAGACAGCTGACCCAAATTCACATTATGATTCTTCCACATGGTAGCCTGTGACGTTGAGCAACCTCAATTCTCTGAGCATGTTTCTTCTCTAAAACGGAGATTATATCCTCCTCATAGGCTGGTTGCAAAGATTAAATTGCTTAACGCACGAAAAACACCTTGTACCTGGAAGGCATTTGATTTAGCCGTTTTTCAGTTCCATCCTCCGCAGCAGGGACTTCCCCAGCCTCTAAGTTTCTGTAATACTGTACGAGCCATCTCATCCAGGTATTTAATTACCTCGTAATGCTGTTGAGCATGCGTATGTTGCCTCCTAACGAACTTGTTAGGGGCATGTTCAACTGAGGTCGTCCCTGTTATATCTTTTTCTATCTTTTTGACCTAATGTTCTCCCCAAAGCTTTCTCTTTAGCTTTCCATTTCTTCTCTCTTCAGCCATATTTCCATTCCATTCATTTATTGAACATTTATAAAGCACCACAGTGTGGCAAGCACTACTTGAGTACTTTGGGGTATAAAGACACGTAATTGGGTATGGGGTAGGACAGTAAATAAGTAAATAAATAAATGGGACTTATAAATAACTAAATAAGTAAATGAAGGACAATAAGTAAGTAAGTGGGACTCGCAAATAAGCTCAATACCAGGATACAGACATTAGGATATATAAAAGCCTGTGAAGGTGTGGGCAAACACAAAAAGGAGTGATGAGTTTTATTGAGGTCATGGTCAAGAGGCACTTCGTAGTAAAAGAGGCATCAGAGTCTTGGGTGGGAGAAGAGAAGGATTGCAGGCTGAGGGATCTATGAAACAGGTTCTTGTGTTTAGGGAACTGTGAGAAGTTTGATACAACCAGCTAAGTGAATGCAAGGGAGGGTGTGATGAGTGATAAGATTAGAAGTTGAAGGGACAGATATTTGAATGCCTTGGTTAGTATACCAAGGAGTTTGAACTTACTCTAGCAAACAGTGGTGACCATTGAAGGGTTTCTAAATTAAGAAGTAACATGATCATATTTGACTTTTAGAGAGCAGGTTCTGGCCCCACTGTGGAGGCTGAGACAAAGATTAAGATTGGAACCAGAAAGCAGTTACAGTGCCCACAAAGTGAGGGAAAGAAGGCTTTAAACACACACACACACACACACACTGAAGAAAAATCATGCTGCTAACCTGTTCAAATGCATTTGGAGCTTTTTTTTTTCTTTTTACTATTTCATTTATTTATTTGAGGGAGAGAGTGTGAGAGAGCACAAGCAGGTGGAGCTGCAGAGGGAGAGGGAGAAGCAGTCTCCGCACTGAGCAGAGATTGATGCCAGACTGGATCCCAGGCCCCTGAGATCATGACCTGAACGGAAGACAGACACCCAACCGACTGAGCCACCCAGGTGCCCCGCATTTAGAGCTTTGAAGAGTATGGCCATGAGAAACAAAGTGGGGATATGCTTTTGAGTTTAGCAGTGGTTCTCCTACACCAAAAACTGGTGGCTCTGTGACCATGGGAAAGTTACTAAATAAATTTAAGCCTCAGTTTTTTCTATAAGGATTGCATTTCTTGACTTAGCAGACAAAAAGTGAAAACTAGCACACTACCAAGATGTGTAAGTATAATGAAAACATACACTTATTCATTCAATAAACATTTATTGAATATATTCTACATGCCAGACAAGGGGCTAGAGTGTACTGCCCTCAAAGGGACAACAGGCAAGTAAAAATAATGACAATATTAAATTAATCCTTCTACTACACCTTACAATTTTTAGAGAAATGAAGATAAACTTAATGAGGTACAGAGATGGATTGCAAAAGCATTTATAAGACTGGAAAATAGATTTTGAGAGAGAAAAAGAAAGGATATGGTACCAAGAAACTGGAGTAAGTAGTAGTACTCAAATAGATCAAAGATGTTTAAAGAGATGCCTATCACAATTGTTTTCTATTTCGACAAAGAAACTAAATGTAGGAAAAACAAAGAATAATTTAATGCCCCACTGGTTGTTAAAATACTGGAATGGCAGTTTTCATTCTGCAACAATTTATGGGACAAGCGCATCCAGAAGAATAATCATTCATTTACTTGACATCAAGGCTGTGGACCATATCACACCACTTTAGGTTCCTTTTAATCCTGTAATTAAAAAGAAAATTTTGTTGCAAAGTATATAAGGCATTCCAAAATTAGAAATGACTTTTGTATTACCCAGTGTTAACTGGTTATCTTGGAGTATAAGGAGCCATTCATATGCCCTAATGATAATTTCCAGGATTCATACATTTTTATATTTTTTATAGTTTTTTTTTAAGTTTTATAAATTTAAGTAATCTCTGCACCCAGCATGGGGCTCAAACTCATGACTCCAAGATTAAGAGTCAGATGCTTTTCTGACCAAGCCAGTCAGGTGCCCCTAAACATTTTTATATCCATGAAATTAATTTTAAATTATTGAAAATGTCTTAAATGTTTGACATCATGATAGGTATTTCTTTCATTAACTGTGTGTATGTATATACTCCTAAGTCTACTTTTTCATTTCTAGACCACCCCCCTAATTCTCTAGTGACAGGCTGTCTACATATAAATTTTTAATTTATGTTGATTTTCCCATCATTCTGTCAAAAATGTTAATCTAGGTGGACAAAAAAAAATTTTAAGTAGCAATACTTATTTAAATTATAGAGATAGAGACCTCCTCCACAATCTAGAAAACTCTCAGATTTAGGATAATCCAAATTTCAAGAATCTTATATTCAAAGATTAATCTTGGTTATTCCTATAGTTCCTGGTACATTTTGAATATATGACATTCCATTAATATTTTTATTTTTTTAATAAATCTTCTCTAAATCACTCTATAACAAATTTAGGGTTCTGCTCAGCATTTCCTTCTCCATCCGTTTACCTTTTAGGACTTCTTTCAAAAACAAAAAAGAAGAAGAAGAAATCCTCTTCGGGGATCTTTTCAGAGTAAAGTTCAAAACTTTTTAAAAATAACTTCAGGGACACCTGGGTGGTTCAGTTGGTTAAGCGGCTGCCTTTGGCTCAGGTCATGATCCCAGCGTGCTGGGATCGAGTCCCACATCGGGCTCCTTGCTCGGCAGGGAGCCTGCTTCTTCCTCTGCCTCTGCCTGCCACTCTGTCTGCCTGTGCTCGCTCCCTCTCTCTCTAATAAATTTTTAAAAAAAATTAAAAATAAATAAATAAATAAAAATAATGTCAGTTTATAAAGGTCTATGCATAATCTGATTCAATCCTTGTAACACATATATGAAAATGTTATTTAAAAAACAAGGAACCTGAAACTCTGAAGTTTGTTAACCCCATCACTAATAATGAAGATTCATAATTCGAATGGAAATCTTTGAGGAGCCAACACACATTTTTTCCCCATTATACCATACTATCTCTAAACAAATAAATGCTAAATTGAGTGATGCAAATTAAAGTAAAAGCAAAAAGGAAAAAACCTAGGTTATGTGAAAACCTCTTAGTTTTGGGGATTAAAACAAAATTTACAATCAGAGAAATACAAGTCAGAACACAAAGGATCAAAAACTCAGACTTAAAGTGAAAACCAGTCTCTCTTCCGGCTGGCTTCTAATGAAATCTCTTCATTTCCCATAGTCCATTTCCTAGAAACCTTGTGGGACCAGAGGAACGAAGTTGAAAAAGACTATCATCAGTTTGAAAAAAAAGTATTTCAGTTTAGGTGTTCATTCAGATCAGAAAATGTGGGGGGAACGTAGAGTCAGGGGTAGGATGAAAGAGAAAAGCAATTCTCTTCATTCTCAATTTTCTTCATACTCAGCTGTAGACCACATGATTCAAAAAAAGTGGCAGTGTAAGACCAATGAATGGGAACACCTTAGCTTCTATATGATCCCTGAATTTGGCTGGAGAGAAGAGCATGGAGAGGGTGGAGTAGGGAGGGGAGTAAGGAATATCCTCTGGACCATCCCTGCATTTATCCCCCATTCAGTCTTCAGGAACCCTCCATTTCCACTAATACAATGGATTTTATTTTATTTATTTATTTTTTAAAGATTTTATTTATTTGACAGAGAGGTCACAAGAAGGCATAGATGCAGGTGGAGGGGGGAAGCAGGCTCCCCACTGAACAGAGAGCACAGTATGGGGCTCCATCCCAGGACCCTGAGTTCATGACCTGAGTCGAAGGCAGAGGCTTAACCCACTGACCCACCCAGGTGCCCCAATACAATGGATTTTAATCTTTTTTATTTTTATTTTTTTTAATTAAATACTCTCAGTAAAAGTAAATGCTAGATTTGTAGGGAAATTTAGTCATGAGGAAAATTAGAATTAAAACATATATGCACAAGTTCTTTAAAACCTGCCATCAATCGAGGTCATGATTATAACAAGAGTAAGTAACAGACCTTTTTCCTAACCCAGGTCCTTAAAGGCTAAAGGCTGAAAATAATTAAGAATTCTGATACTATCACACTTCAGAAGTCCAGACCTCAGTTCAAAAAATAGAATCAGAATTCTTATTGTTACCCATATTGTTCTTTTCTACAAAGAAATTACGTCACTAGACAACCCTATGTTATGTTTGGTTTCTTTTTATTTTTAATAAAGTAAAAAAAAAAATTCCTTTTTCCTCCAAGTTCAGCTGTTCCTTATTTATCTTATCCTGTATGGGAAACATAGGCTTTTTTATCTTCTTTGATTAAAGAACTATCTCTTGGGCCAAGATCATTTTGCTCTTCTGAGAACTCGGCCTACTTTCTGTTTTTAAAAAATGCTTTCACTGCCATTCTGTCCCTTAGGAATCTTCTCCCAAACTGGTTTTACACAGTAACCCAACCTCAATTTTGCTGACTGTAAAAGTAAACACAAGCTCATTTCATTGTTGCATTATAAATCAAGAGGATAGTGAAAATAATATACATGAAAAACGCCAATGAGTCTTGCTACCCAGCTTAGTTCCTGAATTCTCTTGTTAAAAGAGTTAATGGAAATATGAAGATGAGATGGTAGCTTTCATTCAAACTCCCTACTTCCAGATAGGCCAAAAGATCTAAACCTAGACATGTAAGCTCAAACTTGCCACTCAGGAATTCCAGTTAGGGAGGCACCCATTTCACTAGAACCTTGTCCCAAAAAGTTCTCAGTGGGGCTTAGCCTCACACATTGAAATGAAGAAATTTTCTAACTTTTTTAAAAAGTTAGTATTATGAAGTATTATAATACTTTATAATACTATAGTACTTTATAATACTAACAGCATTACTAAATAGTATTACTATTTAGCCTTATGGAAGAGATTTGAGGAACTTTGTAAGAACACAATGAAAAACATTAATATAAGAATCTACAAAAGAATACAATCAAGAATAAGAATATGGACTTGGCAGGAGATTAAGTCCTACATAATTATTAAAAGCCGAATTTTAATCCAAGACTTCTCTCAGAAATGGAGGGCAATCAATGAATTATCTGCATTATCTGTAAGCAAAAGGCAAATTTTCTCACGTGAATTAAAGCTTTTCCTGAAATAGGTCTGAATAAAATTTCTCATTTACATGCTGGGTAATGCTTCTTCATTAGCTTCACAGAAAGCAAAAGCAGACCTCACTAGCTGATTATTGGTTTTTAAAAATTATTACAGGAAAATGATCATCTCACATGGCCTAAAGTGTTAAACTTTGAAAATTCAAGCAGGAGTAATGAAATGAGAGTTAGTAAAACTGACACTGAACATTATTAGCTGCAACTATCAAGATGAGATCCTAACAATTTCAATGTGGACTTGCAGTGAATACTTAGGCCAAGGCTGAGTTTCCTAGAAGAAAGTGGGGGGAGGGGGGAAGTGGCAAACACTTCCTTTGCTACTTCAGTTATCTTAGACGTTTTTACGGTGCAGTGATGGCACTGTACTTACTTACTTACAAGGTCTCTCCTCTTAACATGTGAGCTCCAACCCCTAGTTCAATGCCAAGTGCACAAAATATATTCAATAAATGTTCTCTGAATTGAGTACTGATATAAAGACAACCTAGATCAGGAAAATACTCAAAGTGTAACAATAGTAAAATAGCTACTACACTCTACAATTCCTACTGATGAAAACACACAGAAAACAAACACACCCATAAAATGATTTAGAACATGAAACATGTCCCAGAGCACTGAAACTTCTCAGAGCTCTACTTGATTTTCCCATAGAAGTACCTAGTCTTAGTATGGAATTTCACAAGCTATAGAACTGGTCCATTCCAAAAAGACAGCAATAGCTACACTGGCTAAATACAAAGGCCACATTGAAAACATTTAAATTATCTGGGAGAGCGGGGATCTGCATTTAGGAAAGTAGTGTTCATATAATTCAAGGTAAAACTTCTCTATCACAGCTTCTTAAAATGAACTGGTTTTAAAGAAAATTGTTCTGAAGTTATTACACATATTGTTGCCCTAGTAAACACAGCTAAAATTTTAATGACTGAGTCATTAGGAGGATGTATCACAGTGCGGTTTCTAAACCTTCTCAGAGACAGACATACTACAATTTGTTCTCTGCCTCCCTAGTGATTCTTCTCTATGATCATCCATATTGTGTTTCAATACTCCATTTCCTAATTTCTGCTATCTTTGCTTTTTCTCCACCCCCTCCCTCATTTTCCCCCCATTCCTATCCCTCCTTGCCTTTGTTATTAATGGGGCTTATTTTCTAACACCCTCAATAGCCAGTGAGGGCATTCTTTTCCTTCTGCTTTCACAAAATGACCAGTCACATCCTATATTTGGTAAACTTCAGTGTCTCTTGATTCTGATCACTGACTTTTCTGCACTTCAATTTTCCTACATTCATTATTCCAGAAAACTGAAGGTGCCTATGGTTGAAGGGCAGGGGAGGGCAGTGCCGATAAGTCAAAATATTATTTTATCGTTATCGTTTTCCTTATACACCCTCTTTTCTATTTTCACTTAATGTTCAAAGTATAGTACAGAAATTCCTATCAATGGTCCAGTTCCTATATCAGGTCTTTAAGACTCCAGAAGAGGTAATGTGCAGATCAAGAAAATAAGTAAAATTAAGGGCCTCAGTGGAGACTAAAATTTCTAGACTATTTAGCATTAATGCATAAACATGCAGAAACTACATTCTTTAGGCAAGGAAAATAAGGATTTTTGTCTAAAAGAAAGGTAATAAATATGCTATCAACTTAGAAAAGCTGAGATTCTCTTCCTTTTTTAATGTTTTCACTTTGTCTACTATCACTATAATTTTAGGAAAGCATTTAACAAAAATAAAGGCTTTAAGTCAACTATTTCTACTGTGTAATACAAAAGGTTTTAAGAATACATATTCTGGTATGCCTCAAATTATATCTTTGCTCTGAATTGTATCAAAATAAGTTAATAAACTCTGAAAAACATTCAAATTCTCTTTTTGTATGAAATTTGGTTAAAAGAACGCACTGCTAAAACCACAGTGTAAATTGATGAAACAGAGCTACAAATGTACCCTAAGCCCAGGCTCTGAATCTTTTTGCATATTTTAACATTAGATATATTTACGCAATTTGGGTCTGTTTCCTGGTTTATAACTGTATTTGAGGTAGGGTGAAATGAAAGCACGTGAATTGTGATTAATGACAGGAAAACAAAATTTCAAACCAGCCGACTCAGTTCATTTGTCCTGCCTCATATAGCATTCCATCAGGTTCTTTAATTACAGAAAGTTGGCTGGTCTGGGATCAGAGCAAACATCAGATGTAGAAAATTCAGTGTAACCTACAGAACACAATTCCTTTTGGTCATCCAAGAGGGTGTAGAAACAATTTGTTTTTGTAATGGGATTTTACCGATAAAGATAGTAAAGGCTCATTTACTGATCAGTGTGCGCCATGTAGTTGTTAAGAATTTTATGTGGATTGACATTTAATCCTCCCAATGACTCGATCAGTTAGATTCGATTACCGTTACCCCTATATAATAGGTGGGACGTGACCTCGAGTAATTTACTCAAGCTCACTTAGGTTCTACAACTGGATACAAAGCATCAGATACCAGTTAGCACTCTAAATTTCCACACTATATTATCTCTGCCACCCGCACCTTATGAAAAAATGACTATGCTCCATTCAGGTCAAACCCCGTCTCTGTCAAGATTCTTTCTCTACCACAGTCCATTTAAAATACATCCAGAAAGAATTTGATCATCATCAGAAGACCTAGTGCCTCCAAGCACAGTTCTGACTTAAAAATTAGATTTTCCCTATTACAATTATTACTTGTAATTTTTACTATGTCTAAAATTTAAAACATTTGAAAAACATGAAAAGCAATAAAATATGGCAAAATTTTTTCATGTTTTAAAAGAACATAACCAGTTCACTGGGGTTCCACTGAAAGTATCATATAATAAAAACAAACTTTAATTTCTCATTTAACAACACTAAAGAATGAGGTATATAAATGTTTTAATCACAGACTTTTACTGTATGCAAGTAACTGTATTTCACAACTAGCATCTTACAAAAAAGACAGTCCCATTGTGCCTGGAAAAAGTACTGCAATTAAACAGAAATTTACATTACCACGAGAAACCACCAAATATCACAACTGTCAGGGTCTACGGTTTTGTTTTTTCTGTTCTTCGAATGCAATCATAGTGCTTTTAAGTGATATTTTGTATCTAAGCTATGTTTTTAATTTATATTTCAGAAGTCTCCTAGAGGTGGATATATATTAAACAAATGGCTAAAAGAAGCAGGAGACCCTAGAAAAATTTAAAAAGTACTGTGTGGTTTCTAGGTTGGATTTTTAAATACAACATGAAAAACATTATTAGTTGTGAACAAAACTGCAAAATCGGTAGTCATAAAAATATTTTATTGGTAATTTATTGGTAAAATAAAAAATATTTTATTGGTAAATAAAGAAATAGTAAGTGGGGCTGTAAATACTTTTATTTCAGGAATATTGATAAATGCATAAACTGGCAGTTGTGTCTGAAAATAGGGCACTATGACTTTCATAAGAATCTTATATTTAATAAGAGGCCAATTAAATTGATTTAAGAATAGTTATTTCCCAGTTCTGTGAAAGAGTTCCATTTCTGTATTAATTAGATTCATACTTCTATGACCCTGCACAAGTCTGGGGCAAGACAACAGTGATAAACTATTATTAAGTTAAAGCTTTTCCAAAATTGCAGCCTTTAAAATATGTCAGGTTTCTTTTCTGTTTTTGCCAAATGCTTAGAATTATTTGAACTTTAAAGTTTTATATTATACAGAAAATACCAGTGTTCAATGATAAGAGCACTAAACCTGAACTATAAAGCTAAATAATCAATGTTTTATTGTTTACTACTCTGCTAGTAAACATTACAATAATGAATGCTTTAAAGATAAACAAAAACAAAGATAAAACCAGAAACATAATCCAGGAACAATAATTTAGTAAAATGTGTCAAAAACATTGGCAACGGTTCATACAAATTCTTTATTTAATAACAATTTTTCCTATTTAACCACACCAAGTACCAGCAGGTGTATTTAAGAGGATAACCATTAAGAAAATCCTGTTGCAGCAATAGTTGATTAAGTTGATTTTTGACTTGTATACATATAACTATTCGTTCACAATTCTCAAATAATACATATTTAGGCAGCTTGCACTATGTTATAAAAATTTAAATTCGTTACATGCCAATAGTAGAGAATTCAAGAATTATGTGTTAGAATTCACTAAACTAAAAGTGAAAATAGACTTACCAATAACACTGCATAATGAATAATTCAACCACATTTTCATGGCACCTTGAACTGTGGAGACCAAAATGTCAAGTCTGAAAAGGTTTGTCTGGTAGGCATAGATTGCGATAAAGTCTAACAAATTCTAGCAAACTTCTATTTTGTGTAAAACGCAAATTATGGATTGTGCATGAATGTCTGTCATGAAAATGTGGTACTTCTTGGCATAATCTGTGTATTTGCATGTTATGACAGAAGTGACTAAGAAATTGGAGAAAATAAACTTTAATGAGATTCTCCATTCAATGATGAGGCTTCTCCTCTGGGTGAAGATGACCTGGACATTCCCCTCTCTGTGTTATCAGAGCTAGAGCCACTCTGACTGTGTTGATCTGCCGAAGCAGCACTAGATGCAGGCGGGGACTTCGTTTTCTCCTTAAAGTCTGTAATAATGACTGTCAGATCTCCAACGGTAACTTCCAAATGCTGAGCACTACTCCGATCCACATTTTTCAATCTTGGCCTAAATACAAAAGATGATAAAATTTTAAACTAGCTTTTCTCTCTACCAACTTTCTGAACATATAATGAATAAATTAGGTAAAAATAACAAAATGAATACATCTACATTTAAAGCTCTAGATTCATGTATGAACTAGCCACAAAAATATAATTAAATGTTTCAAAACATTAACATTAATTGAACCAATCATTGATGAATCTTCTTCAACATGAACGGATTATTATTCAACGGATACTCTGGAAGCAATGGTCTCTTAATTGTGCTTTTAAAGCTTTATCATAGTTTTGCAAACAGCTTATCAATTTTACTAAACAAATGTTTTAGAAAAGCAATGACAGAGTTGGGTCGCAGAGTAAGTTAATAACTGTTAAGGCAGAGTTATATATGCAAGGCTGTTACTCCAGAGATATGCACTGAGAAGGGCATCATGATTATCTGTTCTGCCTATACCCATGAAGATTTTAACCGGCTAAAGCCCATGCAAATATCTGTTCAGTATTATGAATGCCACTCCTGGCTTTATGACCGAAAAAGAATCAGCTCAAACACAAATGTCTTTGAGTCTAGTAAGCAAAGAGAGAAGAGGGAAGGAAGGAAGGAAGGAAGGAAGGTAGGAAGGCAGGCAGGCAGGCAGGCAAGCATTTAAGCTTATATTAGTGGCCTCTGTGTTTAATTTCTAATAGACCTCTCAAGCTCAGAAAGACACTTTCATATTTTATAATAAAGGAGATGAAATCCTTTATGTCCACTTTATATATGAATATATCAATGTTAAAAGAGAATATTAAATGGTTCATTTCACAAATTTACCTGGTTTTCTTATGACTGTTCTTTTTGCTAGTTGTTTCCTTTTCACTTTTTTCTTTTTCTACTTTATCTTTTTTCTCTTTCTTTGACTGTGTAGGGGGCACAAACTGCTGAGTAACCTGCTGGGCAACCAACTGGGAGACAGGTCGAGGTTTCCTGTGTGTATGTTAAAAAGAAAGGTTTTTGTTTATTATAATTTAAGAATATATATTCCTTATGAGAATAGCTCAAATTATAAGAATAGATATATGACAAGATTTTCAAGTATAAAAATTCCTCATGTGAGATAATTTAATGTGCAATAATTTTACACACACACACGCACACACGCACAAATTATTGTCTTTCCTATCCAACAAAAACAGAACTATAACAACAGTAAAAGTTATAGCCTAAAATATGTGAATATAACCATTAGAATATAACCAATACATGAATCAATGTGAAATTAAAAAAGTATATCAAATTGAGCACTCATAGGGAAGCACACATATAAATAAACATGAGTCCTAAAAATTAAACTTGAAAATTTATACTGAAATAATGTTTAAATTTATCCTTTCTCCCTCATAGAAGGAAGAATCTAACCATCTTTGATAATGACTGTTTGTCATTCCTCTAAAATCTCTTATTCATTTAATACTTGAGAGTCAAAATCCTCACTCTTTATTGCTAAAATCCTTGAAGTTTTTTATATCTCTAGTCACTATCTCATCATGCTTTTTTGACCCTGACAATCCATCCATTCTTTTGAGACTTGCCTACTTACTCACTTATTCCTTTAAAAAATATTGGGAACCTCTTGCAGAAATTGCACCAAGATATCTGAAATGCTCCTTGGCTTCACCCTTTGGTGCCAGTACAAGTTGTGACTCTACTGACCCAGGGGCAAGGATCCCTCCAGCTTTAGGGTAGAATCTGGGCAACTGAGGTCAAGATTCAAAGTAAACAATCTCTAAGTTCTGAAACTGAGAGACAGAGGAGGAGGAGGAGACGGGGAGGAATGAAAGACTAAGGGAGAGTAAGATAAACATACATTTTAACAGACGGTCTACAAAACATAGTAATTCTATTGCTTGGAAAGTCCTGACCCTCTTTTGGTTAGTAGAATTATTAAAGAATCTTTTTGTTGTTTTGTTGTTGTTCCTCTAGAACAAGACAAAATAGAAACCAATGAGAAAATGCTGCACTATCACTCAAAGCTATAAGGAGGAATCTTTTGAAGGAGTAAATAGGAAACACAGCATGTAAAACAGGTTTCAGTAGATCAATAATGCATTTTGTTTAGAGCCTACAGAGTGTGAAGCACGGAACAGATAACCAAGAGAGATGTTCCACAGAATTTAAGAGGTAGGGTTGACACAGATATCAGGGTTAATGATATAGATTAAGAGTTACACAAATGAAAGTGATATTGAAAACACAGTAATTAATGGCCGAGCTTGGTAAGGAAATAATTAAGGAAATAACTTTTAATGGATTAAAGCAATGGTCCTTAAATTTAAGGTATATCAGGATCATCTGGAAGGCCTGTTTTTAGCTTGCTTAGCCCTACTCCCAGGGTCTCCAATTCAGAAAGCCCTGAGGTGGAGCCTAATAATTTGCATTTCTAACTGGTTTCTGAGTTAGCTGATGCCTCTGATCTAGCCACACTTCACAAAGAAGCTGCAAGTGCAAATATTGGTACTGCTGCCATATAAATTTTGAGAGGGAGAGCAGGGAGTGGCAAGTAAATAAAAAAAATAAAAAAGCAAGCCTAACCGGATGGGAAGAAATTCAATAATGAAAAGCTAAGGAATCTGATTTACTCTTAAAAGGTAGGAGATCACAGAAGAAATTCAGAATTGAATTTTACAAAGATTAGTGGCAGCAGCCTGAAGAGAAAAGGTACTACAGTGGCAGAGAAAGTATTAGGAAAGCTACTTTTTTTTTTTTTTTTAAGATTTTATTTATTTATTTGAGAGACAGGGACGCCTGGGTGGCTCAGTTGGTTGGACGACTGCCTTCAGCTCAGGTCATGATCCTGGAGACCCGGGATCGAGTCCCGCATCAGGCTCCCAGCTCCACGGGGAGTCTGCTTCTCCCTCTGACCTTCTCCTCGCTCATGCTCTCTCTCACTGCCTCTCTCTCAAATAAATAAAGATTTTATTTATTTATTTGAGAGACAGAGATCACAAGTAGGCAGAGAGAGAGGGGAGGAAGCAGGCTCCCTGCTACGCAGAAAGCCCTATGCGGGGCTCGATCCCAGAACCCTGGAATCATGACCTGAGCCGAAGGCAGAGGCTTCAACCCACTGAGCCACCCAGGTGCCCCAGGAAAGCTACTTTAATAGATTAGGCAGAAATAAAAAGGGCTTGAACTAAGGAAGCAGCAAGGGAGTTATTTAGGACAGACTGAAGAAGCAGAATTAAAGGGACAAGGTAACTAATTATATACACCTCTTCCACTTTTTTTTTAAGATTTTATTTATTTATTTGAGAGACAGAGATCACAAGTAGGCAGAGAAGCAGGCAGAGAGAGGAGGAAGCAGGCTCCCTGTTGAGTAGAGAGCCCAATGCGGGCTAGATCCCAGTACCCTGAGATTGTGACCTAAGCCGAAGGCAGAGGCTTCAACCCACTGAGCCACCCAGGCCCCCCTTCACTTTTTTTTTTTTTTTTAAGATTTTATTTACTTATTTGACTGAGATGGGAGAGGGAACACAAGTTGGGGAGCGGGAGAAGGAGAAGCAGGCTTCCTGCTGAGCAGGGAGTCCGATGCAGGGCTCGATCCCAGGACATTGGGATCATGACCTGAGCCGAAGTACATGCTTAAGGCCTGAGCCACCCAGGCATCCGCACCTTTTTCACTTCTTAACCAACAAATATTCCTCTAGGAAAACAGAGCCTTGCCCTCATGGAGCCAACATTATGTGGGTGGAATCAAACAAAAAAGGAATACAGAGTCTTAAATGTTGACAAATGCTATGAGAAAAAAATAAGGAACATAGGGAGTAATGGAGAAGTTGCAAATTTTTTTAAAGATTTTATTTATTTATTTGACAGAGAGAGAGAGAGATCACAAGTAGGCAGAGCAGCTGGCAGAGAGAGCGGGGAAGCAGGCTCCCACTGAGCAGAGAGCCCGATGCAGGGCTTGATCCCAGGACACTGAGATCATGACCTGGGCAGAAGGCAGAGGCCTAATCCACTGAGCCACCCAGGCGCCCTGAGAAGTTGCAATTTTAATTTTATTATGTTTCCTCTTCTAGGATGTAAAACTCCAGAAGAAAAGAGATGGTGTTAGCTTTATGCTCCACTGTATAACTAGCACTTAGCATAGTACTGAAAAAATACTAGCTACTTAGTATTTGTTGTTGAATAATAAAATCAGGTTTAATAAGGAAGAAAGATGTGTTTTAAGGAGCAGTCTCTAAGGTTAGTTATTGGCCAGGATCAACCATTCACTACACAGAAGTAAACAAGTAGTAAAAAGTAAGAGCAACAAGAATTAATAAATCTTTCAATTATGTTGGAAATGGGAAGAGAAAAGAAAGCTCAAAGGTGTGGCAGGGTTGAGAAGAGTTGTTTAAACTACTGCCTAGTGAACAGTGAGTCACCTAAAATTGAGAGTCACTCCAAGATATAAAATGCAACTGAGGTGTAGTCATCATTTGGTCTCCCAAGGTAATATGGATCTCTGAATGTCTTCCTTCCATAACAAATAAAGGTTTGACAACTTCCTTTATTATGTTTTGTACTGTGTCACTCCCTCCATCCTAAAATTTAATGCAAAATAAATTAACAAAAATGTTATTGATTAAATTGAATTAAAATTACAAATATCAAAATAAATTTACATGCTTTTGAACCTAGAGTAAAAATCCTGATGTTTCTACCAACCAATAAATTGACATTAGTTATTGAGTAGCCATTATTACTACTTAAGATATAATTGATTTAGTGCTGCCTTCAAGTAAAATTACATATTTTTCAAGGTTTTTCTGTATTCATTAATCCATTTCTGTATCCACCAATGACCTGTGTTCATTAATGACTTAATGCTGTAAGATCAGACTATCTCAATCATGGGTTCTCTGATGAAGATTTTCAGGAATATAATCCTTTGTGCTGTAGTTAGGTACAGATTATTTCTTATAACATGATCAATCACTTCCTTACCCCTCAAGGACTTGTCTCCAAGTGAGTACCCAACTATTATGTGACAATGTTCCTCAACATCCCACTCACACTTTTATGTGAGAAAGGGACATCCTAATTCCCCAACTTCAGGTCTCTTACAATTGTTATCAAGTCTTTTTCATATTTAACAAACTTTATCTCTCCAGAATCTTCCTAGAATCATTTCCCCTTTTTATATGGCCCATCAATATGAAAATATTAATAGAGCATGATTTGCTTCATAAAACCATGAGGTTGAGTAAAATATATAATCTATTTTTAAATGAGTTATGAATCTAAAATTCTTCTAAATGTTATTCTGTCAGTGGTAAGAACAAACTATTCAATAAACGCACACCATCCAAGTCAAAACCAACACAGAAAGAACAATTAGTTAAACTGGTCAAGTGAGAGGCTGGTCTCTGAGGACAAGCTAGAAGACTACCAAATCAAACTGGGAATGAAGTAATAGTAATAAAGGTCTACACTCATCAGGAGAGTGGCCCTGAAGCACTGAATGTGAGACATTTCAGAAGGAAAATATGATCAGATGTTTACCTCAATAAGAGGGATAAAGAACTCTCCCCCAAATGGGAATAAAACTGAAAGAAATGGGGGAATTTAGGACAGTGCTGTGAACTGAATGTTTGTGTTCCCTCCAAAATATATTTGTTGAAATCCTACCCCTCCAAAGTGATAGTATTAGGAGGTGGGGCCTTTGACAGGTGATTAGTTCATGTGAGTACAGCCCTCATGGATAGTACTCCAGAGAGATCCCTTGACTGTTCTGCCATGTGAAAAAATAGCTGGCAATGTAGAAGTGGGTCCTTATCAGATAGCTAACCTACTGGTGCCATGATCTCAGACTTGTAGCCTCCAAAAGTGTGAGAAATAAATGTTTGCTGTTCATAAGCCACACCATTAATGTATTTTTGTTATAGCAGCTCAAATGGACTAAGGCAGTTACAGGAAAGCCAAGAACAGGGCTACTCTAAATCAGAAGGATGGACAAGCTCAGTGTTAATTATGTTGGATTTATAGATTTAATAAAATATAAGCAAAGCTTTCCTTTGAGCAAGTGTAAATATGAGACAAATGGTCTAATAAGCAACCATACGCTATTAGTGTACCTAGTGTAGTTATTGATTTTGTTATTTTTCAATCACTAACAAATCTTCTGTAGTGGTTCTCTTTTCCCTTAAGAAAAATATTTACTTCTGTTCTTGAGTAGTGATATCTTTTTATCCTAGACTTTCCTAAATGTGTAATGTTCCATTCCCTTATTCTCTTTTTAATGATGGTTGATTTTCACTTAAAGATTATGATTGTGGGGCTCCTGGATGGCTCATTCGGTTAAGTGTCTGCCTTTGGCTCAGGTCATGATCCCAGGGTCCTGGGATTGAGTCCAGCATTGGGTTCCCTCCTCGGCGAGAGCCTGCTTCTCCATCTCCCTTTGCCTACTGCTCCCTCTGCTTGTGCGTGCTGTCAGATCAATAAAATCTTAAAAAAAAAAAAAAAAAAAAAAAAAAGAAGATTACAATTGTGTTCCATTGCTCTATGATTTGATCTAATTCAACTATGGGAAAAAAAAGAAGCACAAAATATAAATACACAAGTGTGTATCTATGTATGTGTCTGTGTCCGTGTCCGTGTGTGTGTGTGTGTGTGTGTATAGACTAATTACTGAAATGAAGTTCTCTGCTGCTCTCTAGAGGCTGAATGCACTTTAAAGATGCTTCACTGAAAGTAGGTGAAACACAGCTTACCTTTTTAACATATCATTATGTTACTCATAATGCTCAGTATTGCATTATGAGTACTCATACCATGCCCTACCGAAAAGAAAGCCTTCATATCTCTAGGGATCTTAAGATTTAAACTATGATCCTTCTTCTCCTTAAAGAGAAAAATCTGGAAAATAGTAGGAAATTTTAGAGGTGGGAGATTGTTAACTCATTAAGGGGCAGGGTGTCATTTTTAAGAAGTGCCTTTTATGTCCAGTGATTTCTCATTCATAGTTTTGACAATACACCTATAATGCCAGAGGTTCTGCAATATGGAGGACAAAAGGTCATCTAGTTAATTACCATATCCCAACTACATTTTCTTATCCTCTTCCTATTTACATATATCATGACTAAGCTGTTACTTGTGAAATATCATATTCAGAAATTGGGGGAATCTTCATATGCCTCGGTATATCCTTCATAAATAGCCCAAATAGACTGTAAAATTTTGCAGGTCTATTGATTTACTGTAATGTAAGAAAAAAGTGCAAATTTAACAATAATGTAATGGCTATCTACTATTCATCAAAGTATTTTTAGGAGCTGCTTAACTTTCCATGCGGGTAGAAGACTGGTGGTACATGTCGACTTGGTATATGCCATTTCTAACTACCTGTCCGCCTTCTATCCTATCACCCCACAACAAAAATTCTATATGCTAAATATTTTAAGAAAAATGTCTCAAGCTTGATCAACCTCATCACAATTTAGCTTTGTCAAGTGGGGACAAGCAAAACAAGTGAGATATAAAGTTTTTACTGGTTTCTTTCTAAAAGAGGCAGTACCACTCATACCTCAGAAAGAAATAGTCATTTTCATAACACTAAAACATAAAGTGAAGCAATACAATAAATCTCAGTGAGTAAAAATAACTGAACTAAACCTAAACTTGTTATGAGTCTTTTAATACACTGCTAACAAAAACCGAAAAATCTAACCAAGGTAGATTTTATAAGTGGCAACCTTGTTTTGTTTTACAAATTTATTGCACACTTACACAAGTCAGATATAGGTAATATGCTGGAGATTCACTATGGGTAAAACAAACATAATCTGTGCCCTCACATAATTTACTTAGCAAATGAGATAAAAACCATGCAGAAGTAAAAAAAAAAAAAGAAGAAAGAAAGAAAAAAAAAGTGAGCTTTGTCAAAAGCTTTAAGAAGAAAAAAACCAGTATACCGTAATAGAGAAAAAAGAATGAAAAGTTATTATAGACAATGTGGAAAGAACTTTTAGTTCATGTTTAAACTGTCAGTACACCAGGAAAAAGAGCCATCACCACAAGCCCTTTTAAAAAATACTTTTAAGTCATTGGGGCACCTGGGTGGCTCAGTGCGCTTAAAGCCTCTGCCTTGGGCTCGGGTCATGGTCTCAGGGTCCAGGGATCAGGGCTCTTTGCTCAGCAGGGAGCCTGCTTCCCCCTCCTCCACCTGCCTCTCTGCCTACTTGTGATCTCTGTCTGGTAAATAAATAAAATCTTCAAAAAAACACTTTAAGTCATTTTATGAATAATTTACAGAAGAAAGAAATAAAGTAATAAAATTCAACCAACATTAAAATTTTTACTAAGCATTTAAAACATACTTAGCCCAAACTTTTATCCTGTAATAATTTGGTTTGAAGGTATAAAGACCTGAAATAGACAAAGTTTTTTGACTTACTCCTCATCAGCTATTAGGCCTATTCTTAGGAACACATCTATCTTAAAATACTGATTTCATGATTTCAAACACACCTATAGTAGATTTTGGCTTCTCTTCATTTCCACTTCTTGCACCAGCATTATCCAAACATTTTACTTCAAAAATCTTGATGGTTCATAGTTTTTTTTGAAGCGAGGACAACCATTTTCTTTCCTCCCAAATTACCATTTTATTTTTTAAAAGATTTTATTTATTTGAGAGACAGAATGAGAGAGGGAGAGGGAGCATAAGAAGGGGGAGGGTGAGAGGGAGAAACAGACTCCCTGCTAAGCAGGGAACCCAATTGGGACTCGATCCTGGGACTCCAGGACTCATGACCTGAGCCCAAGGCAGTTGCTTAACCAACTGAGCCACCCAGGTGCCCCACCATTTTCATTTTTAGACTAGGTATATGTACCTATCCTTCGGCATGGTCTATTTACAAATCATAGCACATAAATTTTGATGCCAAATGTCATAAAAAGAAAGAACAGCATCACATCTTTTTTTGATTTTTTAAAAAGACTTTATTCATTTATTTGACAGATAGAGCACAAGTAGGCAGAACAGCAGGAGAGGAAGAGGGAGAAGCAGGCTCTCTGCTGAGCAGAGAGCCCAATGTAGGACTCGATCCCAGGACCCTAGGATCATGACCTAGCCAAAAGCAGCCACTTGACCGACTGAGCCACCCAGGCATCCTACCATTACATCATCTTATGGCAAAACAAGATGGTTCAGGTTCATTGTTGCAAAATATTGCATGATAAAATCCTTTCTGCTGAATGACTCCTAATGTGAGAAACCACATTTCCTTTCTGTCCTTAAAAATATAATGTTCATGTAATGTTTCTTGAATTTGCAAAAAACTCATCAAGGAAATTATCATTAGAAGACACATCAGAGAGCTCTAGCACCACGATGCCTACAAAGGGTTAACAAGCAAGAAGGGATGCAAATTACTCAGTGTGAACTCCCTGGACTTCTAGGTCCTTTAGTCTGGGAAGCATTCTGCAGTGTTCAATGACTCTGAGGTAGATTTTTTATTTTTAAATGAATCAGTTTTTGAGATTTTGTGATAAAGATTAAGAAGGAATTAAGACCTGATGAGAGAGTTTTTGAGAACTGCAGCTTGGAAGCAAAACGAATATGTGAGGACAGAGATAAAGGAGGGAAAATGAGGACTAAAAAAATGTTGCTAGGGCTGTCTTTATTCACAGTGTTCAAGAAATACAAATAAAGGATTTGCTACTTTATTTTGAAATTTAAAGAAAAAAAGAATGAGCTAATCTAATCTGCAGAATAAATTAATTACCTTTAGTGGTTTCCTTTTGCGCATGTTCTGTTTGATGCATAGAACACATTTATATAACATGTTCTTTTGGATTTTAATGATTAAAATATTTTTAAAAGCAATGTGCTTCAAACATTTGTGGAGCTGCTGCAGCACCTCTGGAAAAACATGGTCTTCCACATCACTCTGTAATGCTGTTGATCCTTACATGGCTGTGTTCTATCTCCCCACCAACTGTACTCTAACCCCTACATGAGAAGAGATCCGTATCTCACTTATTTTTGTATGCCCAGCGCCTAGTATAGATCTTACGTGTACAGATGCTCAATAAACACCTCGTTATTAGTGATCATTAACAATACCAGTTAGATACGATGCATAAATACAACTATGAAACAACTGTGTAATTGATTTGACTACGTGCCAACTTTCAAGAATTCATTTTCTTGAAAAAATTGCTGATGTCATCTTCTTCTGAGCCATTCACTTCTTTTTCATGAAAATGCAATAAAGGGTTTAATGTGCATATCGCTTCCTATAAAAATTTATTTTATTTTTTAAAGATTCTATTTATGATAGAAATAGCGAGAGAGGGAACACAAGCACAGGGGAGCTGGAGTGGGAGAAGCAGGCTCCCTGCTGAGCAGGGAGCCCAATATAGGGCTTTATCCCAGAACGCTGGGATCATGACCTGAGCCAAAGGCAGATGCTTAACCCGCTGAGCCACCAGGTGCCCCTCTATAAAAGTTTATTGCTAAATAGAAGGATAAAAGAGTTCTTATAAAGTAGTTTTCTCTACCTTCAATAAATAATCTACTCTGCTAATTGCAGAACTATTTGACTTATCAAAATTCAAATATTACTTCTAGTAATGATATTCAAATTGTTACTGTTTTTGCAGCAGAATCATGCTAACAAAATTTTACAAGGAATCTCAATATATTAAACTAAAAAAACCTAACTTCTATATGAAGTTGATGTGGAGACTCCTGAACCCCCACTTGCTCAGTGCTCATCCTTGAACTTCAGTTCTCCCTGAGGTGTGGCTGTAAGAAATACAATTTGAAACCACTGGTCCAGGGGTGCCTGGGTGGCTCAGTGGGTTAAATAAAGCCTCTGCCTTCGGCTCAGGTCATGATCCCAGGGTGCTGGGATCGAGTCCCGCATTGGGCTCTGCTCAGCGGGGAGCCTGCTTCCCTTCCTCTGTCTACTTGTGATCTGTCAAATAAACAAATAAAATCTTAAAAAAAAAAAAAAAACACCACTGCTCCAAGGATTCACACTATGCCAATTAAATTTATGCTCAGGTTAAACGTACTCTTTCTTCTTGTCACTTGCCTAAGTGTGCTTATAGAATCCAAGGAACAATACTCCATCATTTCAAGAATCTGAGTATTCTGAAGACTTTTTACTCTGAGGTCTAATTTTCAACATCAAACACTTCTGCAAAAGCCTAGAACACATTTTTCCCTAAACTCCTGGGAAGTGGCAGCAAGGGATACTTGCTTCTTTGGCAGCTACTAAGAAAGTCCTTGGTAAGCACAGACAAAATAGATGACTACACATCAGCTTTAGAAAAACTAGGTTAGAGTGTTCAGCAATTAAATCGCTGACAAACCCCTCAAATCATTAAAGGACATCACAGCTCACTTAATTTGAAAGACTAAGGACAATCTCCAGAGCTACAAACAGGTCCTCCTCAACTTTCCATTCCCCTTAGCCAAACAAATATCAAGTCCTTTCAATTAATTTCTCTTTCACATTATTAGAATGATTCCACCTCATCACTGCCATGTTTACCACTCTCATCCAACCCAACAGCAGCCTTCTACATTATCTACTTAACTGACTTGTCTTCTTCCCTCCAATCCAAGATTACTCTTCCTTCCATTCATTTATTTAATAAACATTTATTAAACACTCAGTGTTCAAATCACCATTCCAAGCACTGGGGATAGAACACTTACTTTTACTGTGTGCTGTTTTATCAGGGGTGATTCTTATTTCACAGAGAAAATAGAAGGTATTTGATGAAAATTTCCACAAGCTTCCATCTACGCCCATATCCTCTAACTTCCCTATCCATATTCCCAATTATGGCCATGTCTCTACTTGCTCTTCTCCAGGACACTACTCCTGCAACCGACCTCCTTTCTCTCCTGCTTCAGGATACTTCTTCTGTAAATAGGTAATTCCTGTCAACATACAAACAGATAACAATAGCTCTTACCTTAAAAAAGGAAAAGAAAAAACTCTTCCCTAAGTCCACATCACTTTCTAGCCACTGCCCCACTTCTCTGTTCTCTTCTCTACTATAAGCATCAAATGATTTATTTATACTTGCTTTCTACACCTCTTTCCTCCGTTCTTTCACAGGTTCATCTCTACCAGGCTCTGGTCCCGACCATTCTACTAACACTCACTTTCAAGGTCACCAACAATCACTTTGCCATAAGCACTGGTCAACTATAGCTCTCATCTTACACAGTCTTTTCAAACAGCATTTAACTGAGTTTACCACTCCTTTACTTTGGGCAGAACCTTCTTTACAAGCCTCTAGACCACCACACAATTTTTCTCGTCCCTCACCAGCTACTCTTCCCCTGTCTCAGTTATTGGTTCTTTTCCTTCTTTCACAATTTCTAAACTTCAGAGTGCATCAGGCCTCAGTCTTCACATATTCCTCTATCTACACTAACCCTCTAAGACAGTGCTAAACAAAAGGGTGGTCCACTAACCAACCGAGGCATCAGCACCTGGGAGACTAGCACATATGCAGATTCTCAGACCTAGCCTAAGAACTACAGGTATTTTTTATGCACACAAACTTGAGAAATGCTATTCAAGATGACCTCATTCAGTCCTTGCTTTAAATACCATCTGTACAACAGTTCTCAGTCCAGGGTCCACATTAGACTTAACCACCAATACTTTTTTTAAAAATATAGGGTACCTGAGTGGCTCAGTCAGTTAAGCGTTCAACTCTTGATTTCAGCTCAGGTCATGATCTCAGGGTCATAAGACCAAGCCCCACATCAGGCTCCACACTCAGCAGAGAGTCTACTTGAGATTCTCTCTCTCCCTCTGACCCTCCCTGCCTCTGCGTACATGCACTCTCTCTCTAAAGTAAATAAAGAAATCTTTAAAAATAATAATTAAAATAGAAATAACTATGCCTAGGGGGAAAAAGTTAAATTCTGTTAAATTTTATAAATAGAATAAGATTTGTAAAAATAAACAGATATTTAAGAAAAAACTAGATTTTTTTAAGTGAAATTACTAAACTGAACTTTAATTTTAATAATGGAAGTAGTCCCTGAATAATCTTTTCTGGGCATAAGAGTTTTCCTCAAAGATACACACACACACACACACACACACACACACACACACACACGAAGAGACAAAACCCCTCATTTTGAAACATGAAAAAAAAATGTGATACATTCCACTCCAAGATATTTACTCAGAGAAGGAAATACAAATCCATAAAAAGACTTCTACACAAATGTTCATAGCAGCTTTATTTGTAATGGCCAAAAACTAAAAATAAATGTCCACCAACAGATGAGGAAAGAAATCATGCTATGCTCATATAATGGAATACTGCTCAGCAACAAAAAGGAATGAATTACTGATACATGCAACAACACAGACAAATATTAAAACAATTGTTTGAAGAAACCATACAAGACTATAAACTGTATGATTCCATTTATAAAATTCTAGAAAATGCAAACTAATCTATATAGAAAGCAGATCAGTAGTTGCCTAGCAACTGAGGATCAGAGAGGCAGGGGAGAGAAGAACTGAAAAGGGGTACAAAGAAATTTCTGGTGATGATGGATATGTTCACTACCTTAATTGTGGTGATGGTTTCACAGGTGTATTCATATGTCAAAACTTATCAAATAGTACACTTTAATTGTATACAGCATACTGTACATCAGTGATACCTCAATAAAAGCTGTTCCACAAAATGTTTAACCTAACCACTAATCAAATTAAAAAATGCCTGAGTCTCACTCCCAAAATAAATCAATGTATCCAAGGTTGAGAATAACTGATCTATACAGTAATACTCCAAAATTTTTATCACCAACCCCAACTCTAGATTTTACATAACTATTTACATCTTCACTTCAAGGTCTAGTAGCAACTGAAAATGACAGCTTGTTCAACAATACTTCTGATTCTACCCTTTCCCCACTCTTCCAGTCTCTGACGTCTTCCTGAGTAAATACACTCCATCTTTCCAGCTGCTCAGAACAAACACATGGAAGCAGTATTCATTCTCCACATTCCCTCTCACACACATCTAATTTACCAGCAACTACTTTCCACTCTACCTTCAAAATATGTCGAGAATTGGATTTCTCACCAACCTCTCTGAGGCCACCCTTGTAACATCCTGCCTGATTCCTCAACTGTTTTGCTGTAGACTCTTCTCCCATAAAGCAGCCAGGTGATCCTTGAAGATTTAAACCAAATTACATCACTCTTCTACTTAAAATCATTCATTGGGTTCCTCCTCCCCACCCAAACCCCTTGTTACACTCTGGCAACCAGAATATATGGTAATTGAAAATAAAATCCAGAATTCTTGCTCTAGTCTGCAACCCTATATGATTTAGTCTCTCTTCCCACCTCATCTTCTATACTCTCCCCTCTGGAATGCTCTGTTCTTGTGTGTAAGTCAGCTTGAGCTGCCACAACAAATGCTATAGGCTGTGTGGCTTAAAAAGCAGAAATTTATTTTCTCACAGTTCTGGAGGCTAGAAAGTCCAAGATCAAGGTCCAGCAGGGTATGGCTTCTGGGGAATGCTCTCCTCCTGTCTTGCAGAGAACCTCTTTCTCACTGTGTCCTCACATGGTAGAGAAAGAGAAAAAGAGAGAGATAGATAGCTCTTTTCCTCTTCTTACAAGGCCACCAATTCTATCATACCTTTCACCAATCCTTATAACCTCACTTAGCCTGAATTACCTCCTAAAAGCCCTATCTCCAAGTACAGTCACACTGGGGATTCAATGTAATTCAACAAATTTAAGGGGATGGGGCACAATTTAGTCCATAATACCCAACCTCACTGGCCTTCTACTACTGCCTGGGGATTTCCTCCCTGCTATCCCCTCTATCTACTCACTCTCTCACTTCTTCCAGGTCTCTGCTCAAATGACAGTTAAGTCTTTCCTAACCTGACATAAAATGGCACTTTCCTCTCCAACTCCACTGCCCACTCTGTCCATTACACTGTCCCTATCACTATGCTTTCTCTTCTTCAAAGCACTTGTTTTTACTTACATTATATATATATATATTTTTTTAAGATTTTATTTATTATAATTTATTATTTATTGACAGAGAGATCACAAGTAGGCAGAGAGGCAGGCAGAGAGA
Source organism: Mellivora capensis (assembly GCA_004024625.1). Classification (NCBI taxonomy): domain Eukaryota; kingdom Metazoa; phylum Chordata; class Mammalia; order Carnivora; family Mustelidae; genus Mellivora; species Mellivora capensis. The sequence goes on from PISX010007142.1 coordinate 64,817, forward strand.
GAGGGAAGCAGGCTCCCAGCTGAGCAGAGAGCCCAATGCGGGCCTTGATCCTAGGACCCTGGGATCATGACCTGAGCTGAAGGCAGAGGCTTAACCCACTGAGCCACCCAGGCACCCTTACCACATTATATATTATTTTATTGCCCGTCTTCCCCTACCAGAAAAGAATATAAGCTCACTACCACCACCATAAACAGGGACATTTTCTTGTTTCAGCTGGTTTATTGCCATTTGCCCTGCGCCTGCAGAAAAAATACCTAATGTGTTTTTAATGGATAGGTGAATGTTAAGCACTCCCATCCAAAAATTCCAGGGACTTTAAGTGATCCCATAGCAGTTTTTCAGCCCTGGCTAATCATCAGCATCACATGGAGTCTTATAAAAAATTACAATACTTGGGCCCCAACCAGACCAACCAAATAAACATCTTCAGGAGTGAAACCTGGTGTTTTTCTTTTTCTTTTTCTTTTTTTTTTTTAGATTTTTATTTATTTATTTATTTGACAGAGAGATCACAAGCAGGCAGAGACTCAGGCAGAGAGAGAGGAGGAAGCAGGCTCCCCGCTGGTCCTGGATCCCCAGGACCCTGGGATCATGACCTGAGCCAAAGGCAGAGGCTTTAACTCACTGACCCACCCAGGCACTCCTGAAACCTGGTATTTTTCAAAGCTTCTTCTTTGCTCCTTTTGTACAATCACTGGCCTACAGAATAAGAGCAAAGTGCTGGTTAAATTGTCAGATCTCTCCAAATCAGACTCCAGGATCTGGATCTGTCAAGTGAAGCTAGTTACTGCATTTCACCTTCTCCTTTCCTAATGCACCCTAGATCCCATCTTTTCCAAATAGCATTCTTTATCTACTCTTAGTCTACATTCATCTGTCCCCTCCCTGAAACCCAACAGCCCATGTAGAGTGTCAGATAATCATAATAAATACATATATAACAATATAATAAAGTTTAGCTTACTCCCATTTTTTTTTTAAAGATTTTATTTATTTATTTGTCAGAGAGAGAGAGTGAGCACAGGCAGGAAGAGTGGCAGTCAGAGGCAGAGGGAGAAGCAGGCTCCCTGCCGAGCAAGGAGCCCGATGTGGGACTCGATCCCAGGACGCTGGGATCATGACCTGAGCTGAAGGCAGCTGCTTAACCGACTGAGCCACCCAGGCGTCCCTAGCTTACTCCCATTTTTAAACTACTTTTTTACTCCCCACAAGTGCTATGCATATGCTAGGCACTGAATAAATACATGATGAATGAAGGAAGCTTCTTCATAAAATTATCTCCTTTTCAATTTGTACGAAACCAGAGAAAGGGTACATAGTTGAGTCCTTCCACTAAGAACCACTTAAATTATCAGTTATAAAATAAGTCACGGGGATGAAAAGTACAGCATAGACAAGTGTCAATAATATTGTAATTAACTTTGTGTGGTGAGAGATGGTAACTATACTTATGGTGGCAAGCCTTTCCTAATGTATATAATTGTTGAGTCACTATGTTATACACCTGAAATTAATGTCAATTATATTTCCATTAAATTTTTTAAAAAATCAGCAGGGTTTCTTCCTAACGCTGACCACACACTGCAATCTCCTCACAAGCTTTTAAAGCAGTATAACCTGTCCAGGCCCCACCTTAGGGGCTCTGGTTTATTTAGGCTGGGTTAGAGCCCAGGTATCCCTTGTTAGCATCCCCTCGATGCTCTCCCCAGTTTCCAAGGTGATTCCAACGTGCAGGGAAAGCTGAGAACCAGTGACTGAAAAACATCAAATTTGGAGACTCTACTTTTTCTAAATATAGAGACTGGCAGTATTAAAAGATGTTATTTGATTTAGAGTCTGCAGAGAACAGCACTCATGTTCTCCAAGCTTTTCATTTCTGATATGGATGAGTTTACATGTCTATATGATATGATATGGATAGTGTACCTACTGATCAAAATATGTCTATTTTTAGCTAAAATAAGTTTTATCTGGAGATTTTCTCTTTTATGGTTTACTTTCCATTCTTCCAACCTTTATTTATGGAGGACTTATTAGCATAAGCTATTTTTCCTAAGTTTCTCTCCCTTCCTTCATTCATTTACTCATTCATGAAAATTACTGTGTCAGGTAGTCTTCTGAGTTGGTCCCCAATAATCCCTGCCTCCTAGTATTCATGCTCTTGTCTAATCCCCTCCCTGTGAGTGGGCTGGACCTAGTAAAATACTTCTAACAAACAGAATACAGCAAAATTAACTAATGCTACTTCTAAAATTAGGTTACTAAAAGACTCAAGCTACCATCTTGCCCACACTCTCTTGCCTTGTTGTGAACTCCCTACAGAGTGGCTCACTTAACAAAGAATAGGGGGGAGCCTTTGGTCAACAGAGCAGTGAGGAACTGAGGCCCACTTGTCCAACAGCCATTGAGGAACTGAGGCCTGTCACCAGCCACATGAGTAAGACTGGAAAAAATTCCTCCCCCCACTGATGCCTTGAGATGACTGAAGTCAGTCAGAGACCCTGAAATCAGAGCACCCACCTGAGTTGCACTCAGATTCCTAACTGGCAGAAACTTTGAGGTAATTAATGCTTGTTGTTTTAAGCAGCTAAGTTTTAAGGTAATTTGTTATGTGGCAACGGGTAATTAATACACATACTGACATCTACTAACATTCCAAGTAGTGAGATGCCATTCTTTGTTACAGAAAACTAGTATCTATCTCGGAGGATGGTTTCTTTGATAAACCATGGAATCTTTACGTATCAAACAGAAGTTATGGTACTGACTTAGCTCACCATCCGACTACAATAAATCAATCATCAGATTATAGCACCTGCAGTGTGGGACACGCTGTCCTTTGCTTGAAGTTACTGAGTTTGTCTTTCACTTACTCTCCTCATACAGTTGTTCTAGTCGGTATTTCTTCACTCCCTTGTAGTTTACAAGCTGTCAATTATACCTGTCACACAGTTTACTGTGTGTTGTTTCTCCTTATTCCTTTGCCCTACTGCCTTTCCTCTGCTTCCTGGTCCAGTGTGGATAAGACACTGATTTTCAAAGTCATCACCAGACAGTAGTACTGCTTCTTTCATTTTACCTCTCCTTTACTTTTACCACCCAGACCTGTTACTTCTTGTGCTTCTAGAACAGCTTGGCACAATATTCCCAAAGCACAGTCTGTGTACCACTAGCAGGCCTATCAATCAATCAAATAGAGACAACCTGTTATAATGATATATTTAAAAGGTAAGATCAATGATTTTTCACTGAAATCCTGTTATTTTGTAACAATCCAAACTCGTAAAAATTGTTTTAGCTCATAGAAGTAGAGATGAAAATAATTCCAGGAATGCTAAAATTCAGAATAATGATACAAACACTGAACAAGACTTCAATAGAATATAGAATATCAATTAGAGTGACTGGGGTAAGTCAATCTGTAAGTGTTGTTGTGGATGCCCAAGTACCTAGAAAGAGAAGTGTGAATGAAAAGTACACCTAAAAACTGTTTTTTTAACAAACCAGCATTCTTTTACCTCTACTGGCCACAATATACTCCTTTGTCAAATAGTGGCATTAAGCATCCAAAGCTGTTGAATAACTTCCAAAATTATTGGCAAACCAAGTAAGTTTTTACAAAACAAGAGCAAAATATAGGCTTTAGTGTAAAATTGATTAATTCTGTCACCAAAAACAGAGAGAGGTCTAAAACCACAAAGGCATCACTTATAGTTGTTCTTCCAACAGCAAAAACATTATTATAAAGAGAAGCTTTGAAAAAACCTCACAAAGGTAATGACATGTTTGAAGAGAAAGCAGAAAGCACAAATTTCTTTCAATATAGCAGAGTTTTTTGCTTTACAGTTAGAACCACAAATGTGAAAAAAATATCAGTTCTTCTTATATCATTATAGACAACCTATTTGAGAGAAAAGTGATCAATGACTGATCTATCACTGACATGCCAAGCTACAGAAAAGTTACTGCCAGTAGAGTGAAACTATATTAAAAACCATGAACTGGGACGCCTGGGTGGCTCAGTTGGTTGAGCGGCTGCCTTCCACTCAGGTCATGATCCCAGCGTCCTGGGATTGAGTCCCACATCGGGCTCCTTGCTCGGCAGGGAGCCTGCTTCTCCCTCTGCCTCTGCCTGCCACTCTGTCTGCCTGTGCTCGTTCGCTCTCTCTCCCTCTCTCTCTGACAAATAAATCAATTTTTAAAAAAAATAAAAAAAACAAAAAACAAAAAACCATGAACTACAATGTCAGCCGCAATAGGCGGGTTGGAATCAGTACTGATAGAACGCCAGCTATTTGTGTAGGTATGAAGCTTTTATGAAAGAGGTTGTAATTGACTGCCTCATCTTTATGTTGCTTTAGTCCTCAATGCATACCCGGCAATCAAAAATACACCTCCCAGTTCTGATTCAATGTCTTTTCTATACAAAGAAAATATTATTTAATATATTGAGTTTTCTATCTTAATATAAACTGTTGCAGGAAAAAGTATTTACATTTCTTCCAGACACTGATAACATCTGAAATAAATGTTCCTGTGATTTTTTTTTAAAGATTTTATTTATTTATTTGAGAGACAGTGAGAGCCAGACAGATCATAGAGGGAGAGAGTGAGGGAGAAGTAGACTCACTGCTGTGCAGAGAGCCCGATGTGGGGCTTGATCCCAGGACCCCGAGATCATGACCCGAGCTGAAGGCTGATGCTTAACAGAATGTGTTACCCAGTCGCCCCTGTGATTTCTAAGACTTGCTCAAGTGGTATGTATTTCTGAGCAATATGTTTAGAATCGTGAATAGCATGAATATATTGATTTAGGGCGCAATACAATAATTTTTAGTTGAAGGAAAAGACAAATAGTGGGTGTAAGGTTGATCACCAAGTGACTTTCCTACTAAAAATAACTAGGAAGCTACTTAATAATACATTTGTCATTGCCTCAATCTGAAATATTCAAACTCTAAGCATTTTAGTGAGATAAGGTTCATTAAGAGTCTGAGAACACAAAAAACAGCCTAAGAAATTATCCATAATTTTGGGGTCATATTCCATCTGAATATCCAGAATTACCTGAGCAAGCCACTGCTTATTACCACATCAGCAATATATTTTAAGTTAGCAAAATTAAAGGCAGAAAAAAAATACATAATGTAGAACCTATAGTTCAAGTTCATGAGCCCTAGAGAAAACCTAGTGAACAACATCTTTTTTGCAGATATGACTTATTATAATAATAACTATTATTTTTTAAAATACTATTTTTATTACTTTAGGATTTTTTAATTTACAAAAATTTGTGGTATGCTTATATATCCTCTGCATTCCAAGGATAGTGAAAGACTGAGATTCAATGGCATGTTTAAGAGCTTGGTTCTGGGGACGTCTGGGTGGCTCAGTTGGTTAAGCGGCTGTCTTCGGCTCGGGTCATGATCCCAGTGTCCTGGGATCGAGTCCCGCATATGGCTCCTTGCTCAGCAGGGAGCCTGCTTCTGCTTCTGCCTGCCATTCTGCCTGCCTGTGCTCACTCTCTCTCTCTGACAAATAAATAAAATCTTAAAAAAAAAAAAAAAAGGAGCTTGGTTCTGAAATAAGATTGTCTGTGGAGTCTGACACTTAAAGTCTCATTTTTCATTTATAAGCCAGTAATTATGAGAAGCAATATTGTGAGGAGCAAACATTGTGAACATGAAAACACCTTAACACACTGTCTTATCCACACTATTATTAAAGATTAATAATGAACTATTATTTATTTTTGAGGTTATTCAGATATTTGAGTGTATGAAAAATCTAAAAGCTAATATGTGAAGAGACCACTATTTTTTGATTTAGAAATGCATCCTTATGAGAGTTTAAGTCCTTCATACTTTATCATTTTCAAACAAAAATGACAAACTTTAGACTTTATGCTCTGAAGTCCTAATTTGGAAAAAACTAAAAAACTCTTTGGCTTTTTTATTTCACCTCTCTGTTGCTCAGTTCCAGACCAGAGTTAGACAACTGGCAATAGCCTCGAAGATGGACCTCTCTTAGAGTTCCTATCCTTGCATAGTCTCCTCCCACACTGAATAGTGCTGACATGTGTAACCAGAGGATACTGCTCAATGACTAAGTAGGATTTTCGAGGCTAGGTCATAAAATTCACAGTGATTTCCATCTCTTGGGTCACTCTACGAGAAGCCAACTGCTATGTTATCAGGACACTGAAGCAGGCCTATGGGGAAGTACACATAGCAAGGAACAGAAGCCTCTTCCAACAACAGCCAGTGTAACTACACCATCTTGGAAGCAGATGCTGTAGCTGGGTCAAGTCTTCAGATGACTGCAAGCCTCAGCTGACATCTTAATTGCAACCTCAGGATAAACCCTGAGCCAGAACTATCAAGCTAAGCTGCTCCCAAATTCTTGACTCACAGGAACTGTGAGAAAATGTTTTGAGATAGTTTGTTAAACAGAAATATATAATAAATCTGTCTGCCAAAAATCTATGTGAAAAGAGTTGTTTCTGGTATAGGAACACAGATGAGACAAAACGGGAGCAGAATGGGAATACAGCTAAACTAAAAAGTGAATAGAATACATCAATGTGAAATGTTCAAATATGTTTGAGGCAAGGCTGCATACCATGGGCGGAATATAGGGTTAGATATGTTATCTGTAACGAGTAAAACCTAGAAGAAAGCTCGGCAACTTTAAAAAAAATGTTTTAGGCTACCATTATTTCCAGGTTTCTAAGATGATTTTACTTTTCTTCTTTTTGTCCTTAGCTATATTCTCTATACTTTTAACAAAATGTTTTACTTTTTGAAATAAAAAACAGAAATATACCTTTTAATTCTAAAAACTGAAGTATTCACTGTTTGGTTTTATTATATAATAATCTACTTGAAAATAATTGAAGGTCAACTGTTGAGATGACTATTCCTTCAAAGCCTCACCTACACAAGATGCTGCTAAATGCAATAAGGGACTAAATTAAGGAGGACAACATGGTTCCTAACATCATGGAGCCTCAAATTTAGAAGAAGAAAAAGACATGAGGAATCCAATAATGGCCTAGAACATAATATATTCTCAGTGAGTATTTGTTAAATAAATATGAGAGGTAGAAAACACTAAAAGAGCACACTTAAAACTGGGAGAGTCAGAGTGGAAAAGAAAAATATCAGAGAAGCCTTCCTGAAGAGCTCATACTTAAACCAAACCTTAGGCTGCAGAATTTCAACAGATGGCAATTAAGGCAGAGAGAACACTGTGAACAGTCACAATGTCAAAAGGATGCATGGAATTTCCAAAGCATTTTCAGAAAACCCATAGTACGTAATCCAGTATAGCTGGAATACTGAGATTATAGTAGGAAACAAAGCTAGAAAAGCAAGGTGGAACCAGGCTATGGAAAGTTCTGATTTATATATTAAGTGGTGTGAAGTCTGAATTTCATTTTGAAGGAACAGGGAGCTACCTACCACAAGTTCAATCCACAGGTTATTCTATTATGTTTGAAATGTTATTTAGGGGCACTGGGCGGCTCAGTCGTTAAGCGTCTGCCTTCAGCTCAGGTCATGATCCCAGGATCCTGGGATCAAGCCCCACATCAGGCTCCCTGCTTGGTGGGAAGCCTGCTTCTCCCTCTCCCATTCCCCCTGCTTCTATTCCCTCTCTCACTGTGTCTCTCTCTGTCAATAAATACATAAAATCTTTAAAAAAAAAAAAAAGAAATGTTATTAATTTCATTAATTATTTAATGAAAAGTTTAAAAAAGGAATCCATTTTCGAATCCTCATTGTTGAAAATGAACGGGCATCAGGGTCAGACTTAAAGCAAGGACAACCATTAAGAAATTATTACAATATTTGAAAGAAGCCATAAGGGTTGAAAGTAGGGTTTTAGGGGTTAAACGGGCTATGTGAGATAATGTGAAGAAAAACACTCACAAGTCTTATTGGATTTGAGGCTGTGGAGACAGAGGGGAGGAGAGTATACAGTGACTTCAAGTGACTTCAAGGCTTAGGCTGGATGCCTAAAAGCATGATGATGCCACAACAACAGAAACATTATTTCAAGTTTGCTCTGTGGCCTTGTGTATGTATATATGTGAGTGTGTAAATGTGTACACATATGTACACATATACCTATTACCTATACATAATCTGATACTGAAATGTTATACACATTATATATTATATATAACTTAACATTATATATGATATATAAAATATATAAATATATATAACATTATATATTATATATAAAATTATATATAACATATTGGTAGCAGATATAAGAGTCTTAGAAATACTTTCCTGATTATGTTTCTTACGGTAATATTAATATTAAATGGAATTTCATAAATATTAATTGACAGCATATGCTAGATAGACAAGAAAGGTAAGCAAACCCACACTATATATCAGAAGAAAATTAACCTAGTATAAGCACCTTTTGTTGATAATTCATATACAAATAATCAGTTCAAGACCAACAAAAGAATCAATAATATATATATTACAACAGCACATTCTTTCTAAATAATAAAAGCCACATTTAATATTTTTAAAACTTTTTTTTTTTTTAATCTGCGAGAGAGAGAACATGCACATGCGGAGGGGTGAGGCAGAGGGAAAGAGAAACTTTAAGTAGACGCCGTGCTCAGCCCAGGGTCCAGCTCAGCATAGAGTCCAACGCTGGGCTTGATCTCATGACCCTGAGATCAGGGCCCAAAGATCACAACCAAGTCAAAATGAAGAGCTGGATGATTAACCAACTGTGCCACCTGGGTGCCCCAAGCTACATTTAATTTCGAAAGTGTCAGAACACAAATCTTGATCAAAACTGCTTGTTTAAAAAAAAAAAAAACTGCTTGTTTTAATACATTATAAATTTACTTTTGTCATTTTCTTTAGATTTTTTTCCTACTTAATTCAAGATGCCTATAATCACAGATTACACCCTTATTTTATTTTTAAAGATTTTATTTTATTCATTCATGGGAGACAGTGAGAGAAAGGTAGAGACAGAGGGAAAAGCAGGCTCTCCTCAAAGCAGGGAGTCCCATTTCGGACTTGATGCCAGGGCCCCAGGATCATGACCTGAGCTGAAGGCAGATGCTTAATTGACTGAGCCACCCAGGTACCCTCATTCTAATTTTAAAAATGTTCTTTCAGAGATGTTCTAGTTAGAAAAAAATTTTTAAGGGGCACCTGGGTGGCTCAGTGGGTTAAAGCCTCTGCCTTCGGCTCAGGTCATGATCCCCAGGTCCTGGGATCGAGCCCCGCATCGGGCTCTCTGCTCAGCAGGGAGCCTGCTTCTCCGTCTCTCTCTGCCTTCTTGTGATCTCTGTCAAATAAATAAATAAAATCTTAAAAAAAAAAATTTTAAGAATTATACCTAATAATACCAATCACTGCTAGTCTTCCTTTTGATTATTCTACATATCACATTTTGTATATATGTAATATGCATATTACATATTATTACATTTGTCACAATTAAGAGTCATAAACCAACAAATGATTATTATCTTTATCTGCTAACAGATTTAATTCAGTCTTCATAAAGTTCTCTAAAATTTGGATCAATGGCTATATATGAAGTTTATGATCTAATACCATATTTCTTAGATTAAAAACAGTATTCTGAATAACAGTTGTATGTTCACTAAGACAGATTTAGCTCTAATCAGTTAAACCATATCACAAAACAGTAAGTGAACATATCATATCACAAACAGTAAGTGAACAACTTTGATTTATAGAGAACTAAATTACTTCATTTTTTTTAAAAGATTTTTTAATTTATTTGACAGAGAGAGAGATCACAAGTAGGCAGAGAGGCAGGCAGAGATAGAGGAGGAAGCAGGCTCCCTGCCGAGCAGAGAGCCCGATGCAGGGTCCGATTCCAGGATTCTGGGATCATGACCTGAGCCGAAGGCAGAGGCTTTAATCCACTGAACCACCCAGGTGCCCCTAAATTACTTCATTTAAAAAATATATTTTATTTATTAATTTGAGAGCAGAGAGAAAGCATGAGTGGAAAGAAGGCTCCCTGCTGGGCAGGAATCCAGATGGATGCAGATGGATGTGGGGCTCAATTCCAGGATCCCTGGGATCATGACCTGAGCCAAAGGCAGATGCTTAACTGACTGAGCCACCCACCCCAGAACTAAATTACTTTCAAATGAACAGGTCATAAAGACATACTCCAAAATAACTGAAAAGGGGGAAGTTAAGGTTTAACAATAAAAGGTAATTTAAAGAAACATGCAACAAAAAGAGGCTTACCTGAAGAAGAGAGGAAAAGACTACAGAAGAGATGGATTTCTGTTGATGAAAGAGTTCTAATTTAGGAAAGACAAATGTCCCTCTATTCTCAGTATTTCTCAACCAAACACAAGTGAACTCCCAGCTTCTCTAAGGGGAAGTGGGCGAAGGGGTTGGGCAAGGTGGGTGAAAGGGAATGGGAGGGATTGGCTTCCAGTAGTGGAACAAATAAATCACGGAGACGAAAGGTATAATACAGAGAATACAGTCAAGGGTATTGTAATAGGGTTGTTTGGTGATAGATGGTAGCTACCCTTGTGGTGAGCAGAGCATAAAATATAGATTTGTGGAATCACTATGTTATACGCCTGAAACTAATGCAACATGTTGTGTCAACCATACTTCAATAAAATGGAAAAAAAGAACAAAAGTATGTAAGTTCCCCAAATGAGATAAAAAAGAAGTATGAGAAGACTACCTTTGTAATCTCACATAGAATATGTACTAACAGGGGTGCCTGGGTGGCTCAGTGGGTTAAAGCCTCTGCCCTTGGCTCGGGTCATGTTCCCAGGATCCTGGGATCAGACCCCGCATCGGCTCTCTGCTCAGCGGGGAGCCTACTTCCTCCTCTCTCTCTGCCTGCTTCTCTGCCTGCTTGTGATCTCTGTCTGTCAAATAAATAAATAAAATCTTAAAAAAAAAAAAAAAGAATATGTACTAACAAATGGAAGCTACGTGCAGAAATTTTTGTTGGACACAAATAAACCCAATTTATTAAAGAACTACTGCCACTGAGTTAATACAGACCAACAATGACTACAAATTAACTCAGTTCTTTGAAATGAACTTTTGAATAAAGTTTCCATAAAAGAGTTTGGTGGGGTTTTTTTTTAAGATTTTTATTTGTCAGAGAGAGAGAGCACAAGCAGGGGGAGCGGTAGGCAGAGGGAGAAGCAGACTCCCCACCAAGCAAGGAACTGGATCCCAGGACCCTGGGATCACGACCTGAGCGGAAGGCAGCCGTTTAATTGACTGAGCCCCTCAGGTGTCCCCATAAAAGAGTTTTCTTAACACAGAGTTTACTAAGTTATAACAGTTATCAACTGTATTTAGCAATTCACTAGTAGTAGTTTGATACAAATGAAAGATACTATCACATTAATATTCACAGTTAGATTCAGCCAAACTGAAAATATGAGACCTATTCATTTTATTACATGTTAATTATACTTCATTAAGTGAAATGCAGCAAGATTTTTGGTTATGAGTAATTGAGAATGAAGTGTTTAAATAAAATTGATTTTCTGGCTAACTAAAGCATACATTTAAAAAACCCAAATCTTTAAATTGTGTTCCTAAAATCTGTTATGTGCTTCACCGTTTTAGTAAACAGTATAACATATAAAAGCTATGAAGGGTGTCTTATGTGTGCCAAGAATCAAACTAAGCTCTACATCCACTAACTCATTTCATTTCAAATCCCTTTTCACATGATGAGGAAACTAAGTCTCAAAATGTTTAAGAAACCTGCCAGGATCACATTCCAAGTCATATTTAACTCCCAGTCTCCTGGATTCTAAAGTTCATACTTTATTTTTTTTTCCAGCCTTATTAAGGTGCATTTGAAAAAAATTGTATATAAGGTGTAAAATGTTATATTTTCATATATGAATACACTGTAAAATGGTTATCATAATCAAGCTAATTAACATACCCACCAACTTTGTTGTGGTGGTGGTGATGAGAACATTAAAGATTTACTCTCTTTTTTTTTTTTTAAGATTTTATTTATTTGACAGAGAGAGAGATCACAAGTAGGCAGAGAGGCAGGCAGAGGGTGGGGGTGCGGGAGGGAAGCAGGCTCCCTGCTGAGCAGAGAGCCCGAATGTAGGGCTTGGTCCCAGGACCCTGAGATCATGACCTGAGCCGAAGGCAGAGGCTTAACCTACTGAGCCAATCAGGTGCCCCAAATATTTACTCTTTTAGCAAATGTCAAGTATACAATATTAACTATAGTCACCATGCTGCACATTAGATTCCCCAGAACCTACTTAATCCTGTGTAACTTAAACTGTGTCTTTTGACCAACATTGCTCAGTTCTTCCACTCCTCAGCAGCCATTATTCTATTCTGCTTCTGAGTTCAACTTTTTTAGATTCCACATATATGAGTTCATGCAGTATTTAACCTTCAACAGCCCATGCTTTCTATAGGTCACACTGTTGAGGTTGTGATGACTCAAGAGTCACCATTCAGAACTACACGCAACATGTCTCATCAACACAGCCATTAAGATGTTTTGGCCATCTCCCCTTATCTGAAAGGGCAGTTTCGAACACTCTATCTAGTTCTAGTTGGTAATTCTTTGGTCTCCTATCTCATTACCAGTTACCACTTCTTGATAGATCTGCTTTTGGCAACCTTAAGTGATCACATTCACAACTCCCAATCCCAAGCTGTTTCTAATTTAATATCTGCCATAACCAAAGAAGAATCGAAAATTGCCAAGAATAAGAAGATCTTATCAAATTGGTGACCGTATTTTATAAAACAATTGTTTTCTATCACTATAAAGAACTGCAACATAGAAAACTGCATAAAACAAAATAGAGTTGTAATTTTTTAAGATTTTATTTATTTAGAGAGAGAGTGAGAGAGGGAGGGAACACAAACAGGGGGAGTGGAAGAGGGAGAAGCAGGCTTCCCACCAAGCAGGGAGCCTGATGTGGGGCTCTATCCCAGGACCCTGGGATCATGACCTGAGCCAAAGACAGACACTTAAGACTGAGCCACCCAGGTGCCCCTAGAGTTGTAATTTTTATTTATTTTTTAACTTTTTTTTTTAAGTAGGCTACATGTCCAACATGGAGCTTGAACTCACAACCCTGAGATCAAGAGTCATACTCTATGGACTGAGCCAGCCAGATGCCCTTAGAGTTGTCATTTTTAGAGTTGCATAAAGCACTCCCAGAACCCATCAGTTAGAGTTCCCTAACCCCTCTGCAAACAAAGCAGCTCTGTTTTTGCTTTACTAATTAGAGTTCCAATCAAAATTCTTTGAGGGTTTTTTTTAATGCGAAAACTACTGGGGTGCCTGGATGGCTCAGTGGGTCAAGCCTCTGCCTTCAGCTCAGATCATGGTCTCAGGGTCCTGGGATCGAGCCCCGCATCAGGCTCTCTGCTCAGCAGGGAGCCTGCTTCCCCCCTCTCTCTCTGCCTACTTCTAATCTCTCTGTGTCAAATAAATAAGTCAAATCTTTAAAAAAAAAAAAAAAAAAAAAGCTAAAATAAGCTAACCCAGAACACTTTAAGACTGTGTTGGATAGAAGTTACTGGAAAATGGGTGAAAATTCAAAAAAGCACAATAGTCAGTGAACACACATTAACTAAATGCCCAGAACAAAGCACTGGATGTTATCAAAAGGGCTAGGGAATTACTTCTATATCATGATTCTCTAAGTGCTATAACTTTTAGTACATCTAGAACAAAGTTAAATATTACTGATAAGAGAATGTTTTTGTTTTGTTTCTATTAATTTCACTTTATTTCTAATATATCTCTGTGAACTACTTTCCTGACTATGGTTTTGAGGTACAGATTTTAATAGTAAAGGTTTTATTAAAGACTTTTCAGTAATAAATGTACAATTCTATTAACTGCATTTCAAGATCTACTGAAATGGGGCCCTGGGTGGCTCAGTGGGTTAAGCCTCTGCCTTCAGCTCAGGTCATGATCTCAGGATCCTGGGATCAAACCCCGAATCGGGCTCTCTGCTCGGCAGGGAACCTGCTTCCCCCTCTCTCTTTGCCTGACTCTCTGCCTACTTGTGATCTCTATCTCTGGCAAATAAAAAAATAAAATCTTTAAAAAAAAAAAAAAAAGATCTACTGAGATGACCATATAGCTTTTCCTCCTTCATCAACTAATGTTGAATTATATTAAGAGCATTCTAATACATCTTTGCAGTCCTATAATAAATTCTACTTAATCATTATATAGTGTATTTTATTTGTGCTATTGGATTTCTGCATCAATATTCTTAGATAAAACTGATCTGTAGTTTTATTTTATTATGATTATCTCTATTGGGTGTTATCAATTTCACATCTGCTCGATTGCTATATTTTTGTTTACTGAGTGCTTTCTATATGCCAAGCATTATTCTAAGAATTGTGTTTGCATTAACCTGTTTAATCTTAGCAACTTTAGACTGTGGTAGATTCTCTTATTTTAATAGGAAGACTCAATTCTTTCTATTTCCTTGAGGTCAGTTTAATATGAGTGAAATCACCTGTCCCATAAAGGTTTAAAAGAAATCATTTGAAAAACCATCTGAGCCTGGCAGGTGTAGGTTTTCAGTCTCTTCTTGGATCAATTCTGATTATCTGCATTTTCCTAGAAAACAATGTATTTTTCCAATATTTCTAATTTATTATGCCAACCATTCTAATTATATTAGTATTATTTATATCTATAGTTGCTTTATTTTTCATAATTCTAATTTGATTTTTGTACTCACTCCCTTTGTTAAAAAGGATGCTCTTAGCTTGTCTTATTTTCTTTTTATCAAAAAACCAGCTCTTGGTTTTGTCTTAACTACCTTCTAATTTATTACTTGCTATCTTTATCTTTTAAGATTACTTTTTCCAGGGGCGCCTGGATGGCTCAGTGGGTTAAAGCCTCTGCTTTCAGCTCAGGTCATGATCCCGGGGTCCTGGGATGGAGCCCCACATCAGGCTCTCTGCTCCTCGGAGAGCCTGCTTCCTCCTCTCTCTCCCTGCCTGCCTCTCTTGCCTACTTGTAATCTCTATCAAATAAAAAAAAAAAAAAAGATTACTTTTTCCAGCTTTCCTTACATTTATCTTTTTAAAAATTTTATTTTACTTTTTTAGATTTTATTTATATGAGAGAGACAGCATGAGAGAGAGAGAGCATGAGAAGAGGGAGGGTCAGAGGGAAAAGCAGCCTCCCTGCTGAGCAGGGAGCCCAATGCAGGACTGGATCCCGGGACTCCGGGATCATGACCTGAGCCAAAGGCAGTCACTTAACCAACTGAGCCACCCAGGCGCCCCTATTTTGTTCTTTTATTAAACTTAGTTGAATATTAACTCATTATTTTAACTCAATATTTTAGTAATGACATTTTTAGAAATAATTTTTCCTGTGTCCCATATATTATTTATGTGTTTAATTTTCATTGTAATTATTTTCTAGATAGATTAAATTTGCCAGTTTGCAGGATCTTTTAGACCCTGACCTAAGATTTTTTTAGGAGATTATTTTTACATTTTTTAATTCAAGTGTCTGAGGTTTTTGTTTTGAGGTTTGAGAAGGTTTTCTGGTTTGGTTTTTGAGTCTGCTTTTGTTATTAACTTAAAATTTCATTGTATGGGGTACCTGGGTGGCTCAGTCGGTTAAGCGTCTGCCTTCGGCTCAGGTCATGATCCCAGGGCCCTGGGATCAAGTCCTGCATTGGGCCCCCTGCTCAGTGGAGAAGCTGCTTCTCACTCTCCCTCTGCCTGCTGCTCCTCTCTGCTTGTGCTCTGTCAACTAAATAAAATCTTAAAAATTTCATTGTAGAATATGTGGTTGATAATTTTTTTTTTACTTTTTTATCCCAGTTTTCTTTCCAGTACTTATTTTTCAATGTTCCTGGGAAATTAAAAAGGTGTTTTTTTCTTTTTACAGTGAGAGTATGTTTACTGTATCAGATTTATTGATTATATGATTCAGACTATCTATATCTTATTTTTTACTCTTTGATGTGGCAATGACTGAAAATCTCCCATTACTGTTGTATTTTTTTTTCTCTTCCTCCTAGGATTCAGTTTTCACTTTACATACTTCAATGCTTCATCTTTAAACTACAAAGATTTATGGTTCTCTTTTTACTGGTAACTATATATATTCTTGACGATTAAGAGGTACCTCTCTTTTTTCTCACACTGCCTTTTTTCCCCCCTAAGATTTTTATTTATTTATTTGTGGGGGGGGCATGAGCAGGGGAATTGGGGGAAGACAGAGAAGCAGACTCCTTGCTGAGCAGGGAGCCTGCCCTGGGGCTCAATCATAGGACCCTGGGATCATGACCTGAGCTGAAGGCAGTTGCTCAACCAACTGAGCCACCCAGGCACCCCTGATGTTTATTGTTTTTAATTCAACTCTGTCTAGCAATACCATCCATTGATTAATTTCTTGCTTATGTTTGCCTAGTATCTTGGTTTGACTATCAGTTTACTTCCAGCCTTCTTAGTAAACTTTGTTCTAGATGTGTTTCTAATATCCACTGTATAGTTGGGTTTTGTATTTGACCTAATCTGAGTCTTGCTTAATAGCTGGGCTTATGTCATGGGTATTTACTGTTTTAATAAGCACATGTGGTCTTCTTTTTATGTTGTCTGGGGATTTGTTTGCATGCTTTTTTTGTTTTCCATCTTTTGTTATACAGTTATCTCATATATTGAACAAACGTTTACTGAGTACCTACTATGCATCAAACACCATGCTTAGTGTTAGGAATACAATGGCAAACAAAAAAAAGTTAGCTAACTATATAATTACCAACTGCCATTGTTCTTCCCTGCCCACTCCCAACACCATGAGCAACCGTACGAGGAATGAGTGTAGATAAGGCTTTCAAGGAAGACTGACATGCTCAGATTTAAATAATACAAAGGCGTTACTCCAATAAAAGACTGGGAGAAAGATTCTATCTGGCAAAAAGTAAGCCCTGAGTCTCCAAGGGTAGCAAAGAACTTAATGGGTGATAGTAACTGAGAGTTTGTGACACTGGAGAATACTGCATGACATCATGTAGTCATGAGGAGGAAAAACTGCATAATGTCAGAAGGGAGGCAGGCCACACTAGCTCTACAAATGGGCCAAGTTAAAGAACCTGAATTTTATTCTAACAGTAGAGAAATATTTTCAGAAGAAAAGCGATTTTTGGGACGCCTGGGTGGCTCAGTTGGTTAAGCGGCTGCCTTCGGCTCAGGTCATGATCCCGGCGTCCTGGGATCGAGTCCCGCATCGGGCTCCTTGCTCGGCAGGGAGCCTGCTTCTCCCTCTGCCTCTGCCTGCCACTCTGTCTGCCTGTGCTCGCTCGCTCTCTCTCCCTCTCTCTCTGACAAATAAATAAATAAAATCTTTAAAAAAAAAAAAAAAGAAGAAAAGCAATTTCCATCATATTTCCATTTTAAAACTGTTGTGTAGAGAATGAACTAAAGCAGGATATATTTGGAATTGGAGAGATTAAGTAGTTACTATTACGGTAGCCCAGACCAGAGATGATGGTGACTTGGAGCAGCTAGCAAACGACAGATATAAATGGATCCAAAAGATTTTAATCAAGGTAGTATTATCACTCTCCCTCTCCCCTTTCTACCAATTTTGGAGTTATATAGTCTACTTCTAGTTCTATTCGAGATTACTTACACATGTTTAAAAAAAATTACTTGCACATACAGTATAATTTGGTTATTTCCATAATAAAGACATCGTTGTTCCTTTACATAAACTCAATGAGTCAATAAATATTAAATATATATTGCCACCAGGCAACATTCTACACATGAGAATACAGCAAAGAAGAAAATCCTTAGCCTCACAAAGCTTACAAGTTGTGAAATAAAATAAAACTAAGCCTTCCTTACATATATGATTGTGTCCTACCATAATATTCTAAATCAGTAATGCTAAAACATTTTTTGGTATAATACAGTCACTCACTCAACATTTTCTAGACACCATTTATATACCACGTCCTATTCTACAGATGTAGAGAAATATGCCCTCATGGAGCATACATACATTCTAGTAAAGATGGGCAAATATATACATCTTATACACAGACACACAATTATATGCAAATATATGCATGTACACACACATGCACATGAAATATTCTTAGGTAGCAGCAGAAAAATTAAGCAGGGTATGAGAAAAGAGAACTACACAGAAATGCTATTTTTCTTTCCTTTTTTTAAAAGAGTTTATTTGAGAGAGAGCATGAGAGGGGGAAGGTCAGAGGAAGAGGCAGACCCTCTGTTAAGCAGAGAGACTGATGCAGGACTCTATCCGGGAACTCCAGGATTATGACCTGAGCTGAAGGCAGTACCTCAACCAACTGAGCCACCCAGGCACCCAGAAATGCTGTTTTTCTACAGGGAAATCAAAGTAGCACCTCCACTAAGGTTATTTAAGCAGAGTCCTAAATGAAGTGATGGAGTAAGCGATGAAGGTATCTAGATATGAAAAATCCCAGGAAAAGCAAGACCAATTGCAAAGGCCTATGGCAGAAGGCTGGCATATTTGAAGAACACTAAGATGGCCAATATATCTCAACTGCCATCAGTGAGAGAGGAAATGGTAAAAGTAGTTTGAAGAAGTCCAAAGGACCAGATCATGTAAGGCGTTCCTTTGAAAAAATGGAAAGAACATAGAATATTATTCAAAGTAGAATGGGAAGGTTCTGAAAAAGAGAATAACATGACCTGACTAAAGTTAAAATAAAAATTATCTTACTGTCCTTTTAGAATAGTACAATTCCAGAATACTGTCCATACCAAATGCTGGAAAGGATGTAGAGCAACAGAAACTCTCATTCATTGCTGGTGGGAATGCAAAAAGGAACAGCCACTTTGGAAGATACTTTGGCAGTTTCTTGCAAAACTAAACATACTTCTACCATATAATCCAGCAATCATACTCCTTGGTATTTACCAAAAAAAGCGGATATGGCCACAGAAAAACCTGTATATGGATGTTTACAGCAGCTTTATTCATAATTATGAAAACCTGTTAAAAGGTGAATGGACACATAAAATGTGGTACATCCAGACAATGGAATATTATTCAGTACTAAAAAGAAATAAGCTATCAAGCCATCAAAAGACATGGATAAACTTTAAATGGATACTGCTTAAGTGAAAGAAGCCAGTCTAAAAAGGTTACATACTATATAATTCCAACTATATGACATTCTGGAAAAGACAAAACTATAGACAGTAAAAAGATTGGGGGTTGCTAGGGATTGGGACGAGAGAGATGAACAGCCAGAGCATCAAAGATGTTTAGGACAGGGGCGCCTGGGTGGCTCAGTAGGTTAAAGCCTCTGCCTTCGGCTCAGGTCATGATTTCAGGGTCCTGGGATCGAGCCCCGCATTGGGCTCTCTGCACAGCAGGGAGCCTGCTTCCCCATCTCTCTCTTCCTCTGCCTACTTGTGATCCCTCTCTGTCAAATAAATAAATAAAATCTTAAAAAAAAAAAAAAGATTTTTAGGACAGTAAAACTATCCTGTATGACACTATAATAGTGGATACATGTCATGATATACTTGTCTAACTTCACAGAATGTACAACACCAAGAGTAAACCCAAATATAAACAATGGACTTTGCGGGATAATGACGCACCAGTATAGGTTTATCATTTGTAACAAATGTACCACTCTTGTGGGGAAAGGTAATAATAGGGGGGCACTTAGCAACCGTGGGGGCAAGAGATGTATGGAAAATCTCTGTACCTTCTGCTTAATTTAACTGTGAACTTAAAACTACTCTTAAGAAGTGACTCTAGGGGCACCTAGGTGGCTCAGCTGGTTAAGCATCTGCCTTTGGCTCAGGTCATGTCCCCAGGATCCTGGGATTGAGCCCCACATCAGACTCCTGCTCAGCGGGGAGCCTGCCTCTTCCTCTCCTCTTCCTCCCCACCTTGTGCTCACTCTTTCTCAAATCAATAAAATCTTTTAAAAAAAAGTGACTATAAATAGTATGAATGACATATCCCTTTGGAAAACTGCCTAGGGGAGACTTTAAGGTAATGTCCTCATGGATTCTCAAGTCATCACATTTAGAATTTGTGGACCACAAGGCAAAGCTCTGAGACATGAAGATCTATAATTAAATTTTGGCTCTACTAATGAATGGCTTCTGTTCTCATGTAAGTCACTTAACCTGCATGGACTCTGCTTTCTTGGTAAAATAATTGCAATAATAATAGTGATTCTACAAAGGGGTTTGCGAGGATCAAATTTAAATGAGCTTTGGAAACTAAAAAAATAAAATAAAATAAAATAAAATAAACAAAAACTACCTGGCTATTTAGACAACAGTCTGTTGGAAAGACACTATAATCACAGCAACCAATTAGGAACTTATTATAATAGGCAAGCAGGAGATGATGGTAGCCTGTAGTAGGGCAGCAACAGTTGAGGGTGAGAGAGGTGGGTTCTAAATATATTCTGAAGAGGTTGGATTCTAAATATATTCTGGAGGTACAGCATGTAGGATTTGTAGATGAACAGCAGGAAGTAGAAGGTAAGAACGAAAGAAGTAGAGAGAGAGAGTGGAGAGTGTGTGTGTCATCAACGGAGGGAGAATTAGGGGAGAGAACTCTAAGTTCAATTTTGCACATATGAAGTGTGAAATTCCTAAAAGACACAAAGTAGAGTCACCTAAATAACTGCCTAATAATTATCATTCAAAAAAAACAAGAAATGTTCAGGCTTAACTTATTGAAAACAGTGTCTTATAGTCATATATTAAACATGCACACGGTGAATATCAAGATCTTCTCAACTCCAGTATTAGTTTAGATATGCCAACAGGTGGTTATAACAAGGAGACATGGTTTCAACCCTAAGTTTACAGTTCAGTATGAGAAAACGGAAAAAATAACCAAGTAATTGAGATACATGCACTGTTATTATGGGAAAAGCGGGAGAAGAAATTTAGGTAGAGATATAAAATGGAAGAACAAATTTAGGTAGAGATATAAAACTTCTGGTTAGATGTCAGAGTTCTCAATAAACAAGGGAGATTATTTAAGATAGTAGCACCTTGGCTCATAAACTGAATCTAATCACTAAATTATGTTAGTTAGCAATCTACTAATAAGCACAAGTTACTGGCAAATAACACCTTAAGAATGATACTGTACATTAAATATAACTTAGAGTAATGTACATGAAACCATGTCAAGTTCTAAAATGAGACATTTTTAAAAAGTATTCCCAGAACCTTAAGAAGTGAAAGATAAGTAGATACTGAAATTAGGCTTCAAACAAACAAAAAAACGCTTAGGTTAGCCTCCCCCTGCCAAGTTGAAGCTTAGAGGATGAACAAGAGTTGGAAGAATAAAAAGAATATTCCATACAATAGAAATTCCATAAGCAAAGACTCGGAAATTATTAAAAGAACTTAGAGAAAGAAGCCATTAAAGAAATATTTACTATATACCAATTCTATGACAGGTCTTGGGAATCAAAAGTGATAAAGACATCCTCTTAAAAATGTCTAGAGCAGGGGCGCCTGGGTGGCTCACTGGGTTAAAGCCTCTGCCTTCGGCTCAGGTCATGATCCCAGGTCCTGGGATCAAGCCCCGCATCGCATCGGAATCTCTGCTCAGCAGGGAGCCTGCTTCCCCAGCCCCACTGCTTCCCTCTCTGCGTACTT
This sequence comes from Mellivora capensis, assembly GCA_004024625.1. Classification (NCBI taxonomy): domain Eukaryota; kingdom Metazoa; phylum Chordata; class Mammalia; order Carnivora; family Mustelidae; genus Mellivora; species Mellivora capensis. The sequence continues at coordinate 86,530 of PISX010007142.1, forward strand.
GTGATCTCTCTCTATCAAATAAATAAATAAAATCTTTAAAAATAAAAATGTCTAGAGCAGGTCTGGAAAGCACACTACCAAAAACACTTGGCAAGTGCTAAGATTGGGTTAAATGCAGGCAGTTATGGAAATATATAGGATGAATACCAAGGCAGATCCCATGGGAACAGGAAAGGCTTTCTGAAGCACATAACATCTAAACTAAGACATGAAATTAACAGCAATTAACCAAACTTGGGGTGGGAGGTGGTAAGCAGTGGGGATAGAGGGTGAGAGGAAAGACAAAATAGTATTTGAGATTAGAGTGTGTGCAAAGACTAGAAACACAATACAGCAAATCACTGGTAGGGGGATGGTGGATACGGCTGAGGCATAACATTACTGGGATGAATGGTAAGAGCTAGGGCTAAAAAAATAAACATGAATCAAGCAATGAAAAGATTTGTAAGCCATGTTAAGGACTATAGACTTTACCTAAGGATGTCTCTTGGCCATACTAAAAAGTTCATATCAACGAAAAGAAAGTTTAGAATAGTGAGATATGAGATTACTTAGGACAGGAGTTACAAACTCAATTATCTGTAGATAATTGAGTTTGTAACTCCTGTCCTAGGTACAGAGACTAGATAATTAATAAAAATGAGTGAGGAGGGCCAGGTAAAACCAACACCCAGGAGACAACCAGGGAGTGATGAGAACTATGGAGAGCCAAAGTCCCCTCTAAATGGGTAAACTGTTGCAATGAACAACAAGGCTCAGGGTTGCTAGACCTTCCAACTAGTAACAACAACAAAAAAACAAAACAAAACAAAACAAAAAAATCTTTAAGCAAACAAACAAATAAATAAAAAGCAGGAAACTTAAAATATCAAGAAAAATTTCCTGAACTTTTAATAGTGGCAATTTAATTTCTTTGAAACATGATGTAGGGACGCCTGGGTGGCTCAGTGGGTTGGCGGCTGCCTTAGGCTCAGGTCATGATCCCAGCGTCCTTACCCAGTTGTGGGTAAGTTGAGTACCCACAACTTACCAGCGTCCTGGGATCGAGTCCCACATCGGGCTCCTTGCTCGGCAGGGAGCCTGCTTCTCCCTCTGCCTCTGCCTGCCATTCTGTCTGCCTGTGCTCGCTCACTCTCTCCCCCTCTCTCTCTGACAAATAAATAAATTTTTTTTAAATTAAAAAAAAAAAGAAACATGATGTAGACCAACACTGAGGGGATCAAACAAAACTAAGAGTCAAACTGGTACAATTGGTCATCAGTTTCTAGTTTCTACTACAGAAACTCAAAAATTAAGCTGAGGCCTCTGACCTGGACCTGAAGGCAGTAGAGAGTGAGCTCCTGGTCATTGAAAGGGGAATAACAAGTAACCACTGCTTGAGAATGCACATGTCCATCTTGGTTACTGCTAACAAAGTACCTGGCACTTCATCAGTCTCAGTAAATACTCGGAGATGAAGCTAAACCTGAATCTTTTGAATATTTTTTTTTTAAGATTTTATTTATTTATTTGACAGAGATCACAGGTAGGCTGAGAGGCAGGCAGAGAGAGAGGAAGAGAAGCAGGCTCCCTGCTGAGCAGAGAGCCCGATGTGGGGCTCGATCCCAGGACCCTGGGATCACGACCCGAGCAGAAGGCAGAGACTTAACCCACTGAGCCACCCAGGCGCCCCGAATCTTTTGAATATTAGCGTCATGGCAGTAAATAGGACAAACTATCCAATCACAAGAAAGAAAAGAAGAAAACAAATACAGTGTATCCTTGCTCTAATCCTAGAACCCTTTTCTGCCAGTCTTTACTTTGTTCACAGTCAGTTGCTACTACATGCTGCCTAGTGTTCACTGGCTATAATGGCCTCTAACTCAAAAAGGTGCCCAACATACCAGCGACCACAATTAGCAACTATGAGCTTTCACCTACCTAGAGGCAATGAAATTAAACAGGATGAATGGTCACAGTGGATGAGAGAATGAGAATATTCTATGCTTCACTTTAACAACAGACCAGGCCCTCCAATGCTAATTCCACACCATACCCTACCACAGTTGCTAAAAAAACTCTACCTTAACAAATGCTCTGTTCACTGCGCTTGGTAATACCTACCAACAATAATGGGTATGCCTGCATAGCAGGGCTGGAAAGAAAACAGAATGGGATCGAGATTCTGCTAGATGGGAGATAGAGTAACAAAAGAGGTAGGCTGAGAAATACTGGAAATTCCAAAGAGCTATGAAAGTTAAATAACGATTAAGACCAGAAAGCAGGTAGCCCAAGAAACCCCAATATCTGGGCATTTATATATTCAGAGCTCAAGTAATCCCATTCAAGAGCACTGTTTGAAATGAAATATAGAAGATTCTTCTGCTGGTATTAGGACACAGAGATAATCACTATTAGAGGTCATAAATTCATTTGCTGAGAATAATCCTCATAAATGTCCCTCACCTAGGAAAGGTGAAATCAAGAGGATACCAAAATGTCAAGTCATATGTGTTATACCTTAGATATTCTTTTATTTTGCAACATGTTCATTCTCATAGTATCTACTAGGGAAGAAACAGGGAAAAACTTATTTGTTTGGAAACCTTCAAGTGATCAGTATCTTAGAGAATGGACACCCAATCCCCATAAAGATGTTGGACTTCCTCCTTCTCAAAAAAAAAAGTCATCATATAAGGAATACTTCTGGTTCAGAACAATGACTTTAAATGAAGAAAGAAGAGGTTTGTTACCCTGCTGGGGGGATGACAAGGGCAATAATGTATAATTCCACCTGGAGTAGCCTACGTACAAGGTCTGAATCTGATATTCTGATAAAAAGCAGGAGCTTTTTATAGGAAGCTTATAGGGAAGTATGCAGTGCCTGGATGGCTCAATCGGTTGGTTAAGCATCCAAGTCTTGGTTTCAGCTCACATTATGATCTCAGAGTCGTGGGATCAAGACCCACATCAGGCTCCATGCTCAGCACTGAGTCTTCTTGAGATTCTTTCCCCCTTCTTCTCCCTCCCCTACCTCCACTCACTCTTGCTCCCTCTCTCAAATAAATAAAATCCTTAAAAATACATATGAAGAAATTAAGCAGACCTAGGTATCAGGGAATACTATAGTAAGACCTAAATGTTCTGTCAAACGTAGGAATGGACAGTAGGTTTCAGGTTACCAATGACCAACAGTAAAGTTGAGTACCCACAAACAGGTAAAGTAATAAAAGAAAAAAGAAACTCAAAGCACCTTTAGTGAGAAGTAACTGAAGGATAAATATACAAAACCAAGTATTTTTTCAGATGTTCGAAGTCTACGCTATATAATACAGAAGCCACATATGGGTATTAAGCACTTGAAACATGCTAGCCCAAATTGAGATGTGCTATAAATATAAAATATAGACCAGAGTTCAAAGACTCAGTATAAAAAAGACCATAAAATATCTCACTTATGATTAGAAAGGATAATTTTTTAGATATATTGGGTTAAATAAAGTATAGTATTAAAATTAATCTCATCTGTTACATTTCACTTTTTTAATTTGGCCATGAGAAATTTTTAAATTACATATATGGCTCCTTTTTGTTGTTATATTTCTATTGGACAGTGTTATTAAAAATTAGTCATGTTTAATGTGAAGTCTTCAATTAATGTAACTATTTTAACATTTTCATTGAATTTAATATTGTCTCCTCCTTTAGTATTAAGTTTCTCTTGGGTACATCCTGAATAAGATGATTTTAACATGAAGAACAATGAGAGCTTACCAGACTGTCCAGAAAAGAGACTGAATCAAATTTCTGGGCAGAGGCTCGAGCCAGCAGGCTTGTTCCACCAAATGGCAACCAGGCTCTCTTCATGTTATCTCTGGCAAAAGGGTTATATAGTAAGAAAACAGCACTATGTACACATGGAACAGGATCTGACCAATAGTTTAACTAAATCCATCCAGCATAGTAACATGCCTTGTTTTAGGATTATCTCAATTATAATCCAACTGTTAAATTTACAAAGTAAAATAAACACCTTTCACTATGATTTATTCAAATTTACCCATTCTCAGCAATTTTTAATGTCTTCACATTTGCTCTTTTGGGAAAGATTCTCACCTAACACTGACTCCAATTTGCTACCGAGGAAAACACACCTCTCATTAGGCTGAAAGGAAACAACAGTAACTATTTTTTATGAAGTATCATGAGAGATTTTAAAAGACACTAGGATTTTCATACCACAAACACTAATAGCATCTGGAAACAGTCCATGATCCATCTGGAAACTTGAGGAGAATGTGGTTTTAGGAAATTAAGAATTTCACAAATAAGAAATAGAACATAAATACTTGTACAAGACAGCACTGACCCAAAGACAGAGAATACAGGAAAACAACTGTACTATCCCAATATTAGAAGACTACTAGTTTCCAAAAAAAAAAAAAAAAAAAAAAAAGTACTGGACTCACCACAATGAAAATAAAATGGATTTTAAAAAGCCAAAATTTCCCACAGATTAAAATATTCCTCGGGGCGCCTGGGTGGCTCAGTGGGTTAAAGCCTCTGCCTTTTGCTCAGGTCTTGATCCCAGGGACCTGGGATCGAGCCCCGCATCGGGCTCTCTGCTCGGCAGGGAGCCTGCTTCCTCCACTCTCTCTACCTGTCTCTCTGCCTAACGTAATCTCTGCCTGTCAAATAAATAAATAAAATCTT
>PISX010007143.1:0-91395 GCA_004024625.1 Mellivora capensis
TTTTTTTTTACTTGACATAATTATCTTCTGACTAGAGCAATCATTTCACTATGAACATAAAATCATCATGTCATACACCTTGAATATATACCATTTTTTAAATATATTCAATTTTTATTTCAAAATGAAATAAAAAGTGGCTTTCTGGAATACTGCTTCTGACCAAAAAAAAGTAACATCCTCATGAAACTACAAAAGAAATAAAGACAGAAGGGGCACCTGGGTGGCTCAGTGGGTTAAGGCCTCTGCTTTTGGCTCAGGTCATGATCTCAGGGTCCTGGGATCGAGCCCCACATGGGCTCTCTGCTCAGTGGGGAGCCTGCTTCCCACCCACCCCCCCTGCTACTCTGCTTGTGATCTCTCTCTTTCTCTGTCAAATAAATAAATAAATAAATAAATAAATCTTAAAAAAAAAAAAAAGAAAGAAAGACAGAAAAGAAGGAAAGAAGGAAGGAAATATCTACCACACTGCATTGGAAACAAATGAAGTTAGTCTGACCATTGTGATTGCTATACCTTACTGTTTTGAGACTTTCCAAGCTGCAGCACAGGGAGAAGCAATCCAGGTAGCAATGGAAGACTATGTGACCTGAAGCTGAGATCTGGGGAGACCTGGAGGGCACCAAAGTTTACAGACTATAGTATCAGAGAGGAACGATCTATATAGAAAACTCCAGAATCCCCTGCAGAGAAGTTTCCTCAAATAATCAACAAAGATTAGAGAAAGAACCACCCAATAAGACTAAAGGTAACTATGCCTGGCACTCACAATGGGCTAAGAACAGCACCCATTTTTACTTGCCATTCTGGATAACCAAAGATGTGTGGGTCAGTAGGTAATGTAAACAGAATAGTCTTATCTCAGTAGTGAGAAATATCTGTAGACTATGAAATGCTTCAGTCCCTCCTAAAAAATGAAAATAAGACTCAAAATAAAAGACAAAACAAAAAACAACAACAAATACCCAAAAAACTTCTTCCGGAGAGCTTAACTGTATCCCAGGACAATGTTCAAGATTTATAAAAATACGAAAATACTCAGAACCACCAAGGTAAAATTCACTGTCTAGAATCCAATCAAAGGTTACTCACTAGTTATGCCAGAAAGGAAAACAAACAACTCATAATAAGGAGAATAATCAACAAATCAAAACTAATCAGGAAATGAAACATATTAAATTTAGTAAAGAAGGACATTTAAAAACTTACTATAATGGTATTGAATATTTTTAAAAACTTAGAGACATCAAAGACATTAAAAAAGAACAAAATCAAACTTCAAGAGGTGAAAACTACAATGTTTAAGATGAAAATCCACTATGATGTAATTAATGGTAGATTAGACCCTGCATAAATAAAGGTTAGTAAACTTAAGGCATAGTATAGGAACTATCTAATATGAAACACACACAGAAAAACCAACTAATAAAAAGAAGAGTGTCAGTGAGTTAGTTGTGAGACAACTTCAAACAACCTAAAATGCAATTAAATGGGGTCTGCAAAGTAGAAAACAGAGGGAAAGAAGAAATATTTGAAGAAATAGCGACCAAAATTTTTTTAAGATTTTATTTATTTATTTGATAGAGATCACAAGTAGTCAGAGAGGCAGGCAGAGAGAGAGGAAAGCAGGCTCCCCGCCGAGCAGAGAGCCCGATGCGGGGCTCGATCTCAGGACCCTGAGACCATGTCCTGAGCTGAAGGCAGAGGCCTTAATCCACTAAGCCACCCAGGTGCCCCGAGACCAAAATTTTTTAAACTTTTATGAAACATTCATATCTACAGACCTAAAAAGCTTAACAAACTCTAAATAAAAGATCATAAAGAAAACTACAATAAAGCACATAATAATAAAACTTCTCAGAACCAATTAGAAAGAGGAAATCTTAAAAGCAGCCTAAAGGGGGAAAAACACATGTACACAGGGACAAAGATAAAGATGACATCAGAATTCTCACCAAAAATAATTCAAGAATTGGATAGTTCCTATACAAAATAACACCAGTATTTTTCACTATTTTGATAGGGTTTTCATTAAATGTGTAGATTGTAGTATAGACATTTTAACAATATTTTTTTCTTCCAATTCATTAGGATGGAATGTTTTTCCATTTCTTTGTGTCATCTCAATTTGTTTTCTCAGTGTTCTATAGTTTTCAGAATACATAACTTTTACCTCTTTGGTTAGGTTTATTCCTATGTGTCTTATTGTTTGGTGCAATTGTTAATGGGACTGATTCCTTGATTTCTCTTTCTGCTTCTTCATTTTTGTACATTGATTTTATGTCTTGCAAGTTTGCTGAATTTATAAATATTTCTAGCAATATTTTGGTGGAGTCTTTTGGGTTTTCTATATAGATTATCAAGTCATCAGCAAATAATGAAAATTTTAGTCCTCTCCTGCTGATTTGGATGCCTTTTATTTCTTTTTATTTTCTGATTGCTGAGGCTAGGATTCCAGTACTATGTTAAATAACAATGGTGAGAGCAGACCCTGTCTTATTCTTGACCATAGAGAAAAAACTCAGGTTTTCCCCATTGAGGATGATTATTAGCTATGGGGCTTTCTTATATGGCCTTTATGATGTTGAGCTATGTTCCCTTGATCCCTATTTTGTAGAGGCTTTTTACCAAGAATGGATGCCGTATTTATCAAATGTTTTTTCTGTGTCTATTGAGAGGAGCATATGGTTCTTATCCTTATCTTATCCTTTCTTTTCTTAATGTATATCACATTGTATATCACATTGAGTGATTTGTGAATACTGAACAACACAAAATGTACTTTCTTTAAATGTGCTTGAACCTAAGTGACCATTGACTTAAAACAGACTGTTATATACACATATTATATACACATACACATATTTTATATATATATATACAGAGAGAGAGACAGAATATAAAGAGAAAGGAATACAGACCTAACATTAAGGAAAATCTCCAGATCACAGGGAAGAGAGAAAGAAAGGAAGAAAGAAATGGAAGAGAACTGCAACAACCAGAAACCAAACAACAAAATGTCAATAAGAACATACCTAACAATAATTACTTTAATGTAAACATACTAAATGCTCCAATCAAAAGACACAGGGCAGCTGTCTTTCCATGTGCTTGTAGACCATCTGTATGCCTTCCTTGGAGAAATGTCTATTCAGGTCTCCTATTCATTTTTTATCTGGATTGTTTGTTCATTTGTTTGTTTTATAAATATTGAGTTGTGTGAGTTCTTTATATATTTTGGATATTAACCTGTTTTTATAAAAAGATAAAATGGACATAACTTTAAACTAACAAAACAGAAAACTGAAATAAAATCAGGAGTGAAACATGGCGCCTGGGTGGCTCAATCAGTTAAGTGTGTGAGCCTTGATTTCAGCTCAGGTCATAATCTAAGGGTTGTGAGATGGAGCCCTGCATTGGGCTCTGCACTGAGTATGGAGGTTGCTTAAGATTATCTCTTTCCCTCTCCCCCTGCCCCTCCCTCCATCCCACCTCCAACCAAACATGTGTGTGCTCTCTCTCTCGCTCTCTAAAAAATAAATAAAATAATATTTTTTAAAAAGCCAGAAGTGAAAGAGGAAACATTATAACAGATACCACAGAAATAAAAAGAATGATAAGAAACTATTATGAACAAATATATGCTAACAAATTGGATAAATGGAAATATACAACAAAGACTGAAAAATGAAAAAATAGGTGGCCTGAATAGACTTATAAGAAATAAAGAGATTGAATTAATAATAGAAAGTCTCCTAACAAAAAAATCCCAGGACCAGATGGCTTCATTGATGAATTCTACCAAAACTTTAAAGAAAAATTAATGTCAATCCTTCTCAAACTCTTCTAAAAAACTGAAGTGGAGAGAATGCTTCCAAACTAATTTCATAAGGATAGCATTTCTCTGATACCAAAGCTAGATGAGAATGCTACAAGAAAAGAAAATTACAAATCAAAATCCCTGATAAGCACAGATGTGAAAATGCTTAAAAAACACTCACAAAACAAATTCAGCAGCTCATAAAAAGGCTTATACCCCATGATCAGGTAGGGTTTATTCCTGTAATGCAAGAATGGTTCAACATATGTGTGGATATCTATAAATGCGGTACACCAAAATAATAGCATAAAGGATAAAATCTTGTAATTATATCAGTAGCTACAGAAAAAGCATTTGACAAAAGTTAACATCCTTTCATAGTAAAAACTGAACAAATTATGATAGAACAAATGTACATTAACATAATAAAATCCATATATGACAAGGCTACAGCTAGCATAATACTCAGTGGCAAAGGCTAAAAGGTTTTCCTCTAAGTTCAGTTATAAGATAAGGATGTCCACTCTCACATTTCTATTCAACCAAGTTTTGGAAGTCAATTGTAAAAAATTAAAAAGCAAATCAGAAAGGAAGAAGTAAAATTATCCCTGCACATGATATGATCATATATATAGAAAGCCCTAAATATTCCACCACAAAAACTGTTAGAACTAATGCATGAATTCAGTTACATTACATGATACAAAATAAACATATAAAAGTCAGTTGAATTTCCATACATGAACAATGAACCATTTGAAAAAGGAAATTAAGAACAAAATTCCATTTACAACAGCATCAAAAACAATAGAATACTTAGGAATGACCTTAACCAAGGAGGTGAAAGATAAATATAATGAAAAATATAAAACAATGATGAAAGAAGTTGAAGAAGATACAACTAAATAGAAAGATATCCTGTATTAATTCATTGAGAAAATAATATTTTAAAATGTCCATAATACCCAAAGTAATCTACAGATTCAACGTGTTCACTATCAATGGCATTTTTCTAGTGGCAAATGTTCCAATGGCATTATTCCCAGAATTAGAAAAAACAATCCTAAAATCTGCATGCAACCATGAAAGAATAGATAAAGCAATCCTGAGCAAGGAGAAAAAAGTTGGAAACATCACATTTCCTGATTACATATTATATTGCAGTACTACAGTAATCAATGAAAGTACGGTCCTGGCATGAATACATACACAGAGAAAAATGAACAGAATTGAGAACTTTGAAATAAACTCACATATATAGAGTTAGCTCACCGTGGACAAAGGCATCAAAATTACACAATAGGGAATCAATTGTTCCAATAAATGGTGTTGGTAAAACTGGATATTCACAAATAAAAGAATGAAAATGGATACTTATTTCACAATATACATAACAGTCAACTCAAAAAGATTAAAGACTTTAACATAAGGCCAGAAATTATAAAACTAGCAGAAAATCTAACCTGACATTATTCTTGGCAATGATTTTCTGGAATACAACAAAAGCAAAAATAAACAAATGGAGTTACATCAAACTAAAAAGTTTCTGTATAGTAAACAATCAAGAAGATGGAAAGGCAAACTACAAAATGGGAGAAGATATTTGCAAATAATATAACTGATTATAGACTGATATCCAAAAATGTATAAGGAAGTCATGAAACTGAATAGCAAATACACAATCTGATTTTTTAAATTGGCAAAGGACCTGAATGTACATTTTTTTCAAAGAAGTTATTCAAATGGAGAAATATACCATGTTCATGGATTAGAAGACTCAATACTGTTGAGAAGTGAAATCCCTTCAGTTTATCCACAGATTGAATGGAATTCCAATCGCTTTTCCAACTAGCTTTTTATAGATTCATGATATGGCCTATAATTTCTTTAGAGAATGTGAAAATGACTAAAACAGCCAAAATAATTATGAAAAAAGAACAAATTAGAGCTTCCACACTATCCAATTTTATGACTAACTAAATCTGCAGTGATTAACCACAATAACGTTGAACAAACAGGCATAGATTAAACAGGATTGAAAGCTCAAAAACAGATCAAAACAAATGTAGTGAACTGGTTTTTCACAAAAGTAAACACAATTTAATGGAGACAGAATAATCTTTCCACCTAATGGTGCTGGAAAAACTAGATAGCATTTACAAAACAGTAAACCTGGACATATGTCTCACACTTTATATCAATATGAAATGAATACAGATCATAGGCCTGAGTGTAAAAGATAAAATTAAAAACTCATCTAAAAGCGGGGTGCCTAGGTGGCTCATTCATTAAGCATCTGCCTTAGGCTCAAGTCATGATCCCAGTGTCCTGGGATCAAGCCCCACATTAGGCTCCCTGCTTCTCAGGAAGCCTGCTTCTCTCTCTCCTGCTTCTCTCTCCCCCACTTCCCCTGCTTGTATTACCTTTCTCTCTGTCAAATAAACAAATAAAATCTTAAAACAAACAAACAAACAAAAACTCATTTAAAAGAAAACAGGAGAAAATCTACATGACCTTGACTTCAGTTAGAAATTTTTAGACATGACTTCAAAAACATGTTTCACAAAAGAACATAAAATAAATGGATCACCAAAGCTTTTGGTCTGTGAATGACATTTTAAGAGAACAAAAAGACATGACACACACATTGAGAAAATATTGGTAAATTACAGATCTGCCAAAGGTCATATATCTAGAAAATATAAAGAAAACATAAAATTCAAAAATCGAAAGCAAACCAATAAAAAAAAATTGTAAATTTGACCTGGCTAAGAACCAAAGAGGTTCTTCAATTGGAAAATAAACACATGAAAAGATGCACTGATCATCAGTTATTAGGAGATTACAAATTAAAACATAATAAAATACATCTACACACCTAACAGAATTGCTCAAATCAACAAATTTACAATTTTAAGTACTAATGAGGATATACAACAATAGGAACTCACATCCACTGATGTTTGAAATGCAAAATAAAACCACCACTTGAAAAATAGTTTGCCAGTTTCTTATAAAGTTAAACATACACTTACCACATGACTGAGCATTGCTAGTCCTAGGAATTTACCTACATGAACTGAAAACTTGTGTTGAACAAAACACCTTTATACATTCTGCCAAAAACAGAAAACCCAAATGTCCTTCAAAATTTAAATGGATAAGCAAACTGTAATACATTCACTAAATGAAATACTATTTAGAATAAAAAAGAACAAACTATTAATTCATGTGCCAAAATGGGTGAACTGTAAAAGGCATTTTGCTTATTGAAAGAAGCTAGACCTAAATGCCAAGTATTATATGATTCCGTTTTATGAAATTCTGAAAAAGACGAAACTATAGGGATGGCAAACACATTAGTTGTTGCCTGGGGGTCGGGGTATGTTTTGAGGACACACAAAGTTTTTCAGATGGTGAAACAGTTCCACATGGTACTGTGGTAGCAGATACGTGATGCTATGTATTTATCAAAATCCACAGAATTGCAGATTACTAAGAGTGACTTTTACTGTATGCGATTTATTTTAAAATGTCCCTAAAATGTTGGGAGGACCTAGGATAGGATACAGGCTGTTTAAATATATCTATTCTATAAATTTAGGACATAAGTCCGCTGAACAAAGCAAGAGGAAAGGAGGTAACCTAAAAAAACTTTGGAAAACCTTGCTTTGCCCAGACAGAAAAAAGTGTATATAAAATACCTTTCTAGTACTCTTCTAAAGAGTCTAGGTTATGAAAGACAAGGAAAGAACAAGAAACTGTCAAAACGGAGAATATAAATAGGTACGAAGAGTAAATGTAATATATGGTATCCTGGATTGGATCCTAAAGACAAAAGGGCATCAGCGGAAAATCTGGCAAAAGCTGAGTAAAGTCTGTAGTTTAGTTAATAGATTTGTACAACTACTTAGCTGGGATAAATTTATCATCATTATATAAGACGCTTACATTAGAAGTTAAATGATAAAAACTGTGTGGAAGTCTGTAGAGGTGTCTTGGGTTTATAGGTTTCACTTATTTATTATTTTTTAAAATTCTAGTTTAGTTAACATATAGTATTAAACTAATTTCAGGTGTACCATATAGTGATTAAACAATTCTATAAATTACAATAAATGCACTCAATTTCCTTCACTTATTTCACCCATGCACCCCCCACCTCCCATCTAGTAACCATCTGTTTGTTCTCTACAGTTAGGAGGGTTTTTTGGTTTGTCTCTTTTTCTTTCTGCATTTTTTTCTCAAATTCCACATATAAATGAAATGTATTGTATTTGTCTTTCTTTGGTTGACCTATTTCACTTACATTATACCCTCTAGATCTATAACATTCTAAATGGCAAGATTTCCTTCATTTTTATAGCTGGGCAATATTCCATTATATACATACCACATCTTTATCTAGTTCATCTACTGGTAGATACTTGGACTGTTTCCATAATTTGGCAATTATAAATAATGTTGCAATAAGCACAGGGTGCATGCATCTTTTTGAATTAATGTTTTCATATTCTTTGGGAAATATTACCCAGTAGTGGAATTATTAGACCATGTAGCAATTCTAATTTCAATTTTTTTGAGGAATATCCATACTGTTTTCCACAGTAACTGCAAGTCTGCATTCCCACAAACAATGCATGACAGTTCCTTTTTCTCCACATCCTTGCCAACACTTGTTTCTTGTGCTTTTCATTTTAGATATTTTGACATATGTGAAGTGATATATCATTATAGTTTTGACTTGCACTTCCTTGATGCTTAGTTGTTTTGAGTATCTTTCTGTGTGCCTATTAGCCATCTGTATGACTACTTTGTAGAAATGTCTGTTCATGTCCTCTACCCACCTTTTAAGTGCATTATTTGTTTTTTAGTTGCTGACTTATATAAGTTCTTTATATATTGTGGATACTAACCCTTTATCAGATATGTCATTTGCAAATATCTTCTCCCACTCAGTAAATTGCTCTTTAGTTTTGTTGACTGTTCCCTTTGCTGTGCAGAATCTTTTTATTTTGGTATAGTTCCAACAGTTTATTTTTACTTTTATTTCCCTTGCCTGAGGAGACATATCTAGAAAAATGTTGCTGTGGATGATGTCAGAGAAATTACTGCCTGTGTTCTCTTCTAGAATATTTACATTTTTAGTTCTCATATTTAGGTCCTTAATCCATTCTGAGTTTTGTTTTTGTTTTTGTTTTTTTTTGTTATGTATGGAGTAAGAAAGTGGCCCAGTTTCATTCTTTTGCATGTAGCTGTCCAGTTTTCCCAGTACTGTTTGTTGAAGAGATTGCATTTTTCCCATTACATATTCTTGACTCTTTTGTCAAAGATCAACTGACCATATAATCATGGATTTTTCCAGGTTCTTTATCCTGTTCTACTGATCTGTCCATTTTTGTGCCAGTACCATACTCCTATAATTACTACAGTTTTGTAGTATATCTTGAAATCTGGGATTGTGACACTTCTGGTTTTGTTTCTCATTATCAAAATTATCAGCTATTTTGGATCTTTTGTGATTCCATCTTTTCTAAGTCCATTTAGCATTGTTCTAGTTCTGTGAAAAATGCTATTGGTATTTTGACATAGATTACATTAAATCTGTACACTGCTTTGTGTAGTATGTACAATGTAACAATTTGTTCTTCGAAGGCACAAGCATGGAATATCTTTCCATTTGTTTGCACAGTCTTAAATTTCTTTCATCAGTATTTTATAGTTTTCAGAGTACAGGTCTTTCACCTCCATGGTTAAGTTTATTCCTAGGTATTTCATTATTTTTGGTGCAATTGTAAATGTGATTTTTAAAAAATTTCTCTTTCTGCTACTTCATATTATTGTATGAAATACATCAGATTCCTGTATACTGATTCTGTATCCTGTGACCTTACTGAATTCATTCATCACTTCTAGTAGTTTTGTTGGGAATCTTTAGGGTTTTCTGTATATATTATCATGTGATCTGCAAAGAGTAAAAGCTTTACTTATTCCTTACCAATTTGAATGCCTTTTATTCCTTTTTCTGGCCTGATTGTTATGGCTAGGACTTCCAGTACTATGTTAAATAAATGTAGTGAGACTGATATCCTTTTCTTCTTCCTGATCTTAGAGGAAAAGTTTTAAGTTTTTTACCATTAAAGATAATGGTAGCTATGGGTTTCTCACAGACAGTCCTCATTATATTGAGGTATGTTCCCTCTTCACTTACTTTGTTGGGGGATTTTAATAATGAATGGATGCTGTCCTTTGTCAAATGTTTTACTTCATCTATTTAAATCATCATTTAGTTTTTATCCTTTCTCTTTTTGAAATGAAATATCATGTTGATTAATCTGTGAATATTGAACCACCCTTGCATCATAGGAATAAATCCACTTGATTGTGGTAAATAATTTTTTTGATGTATTGTTTGATTTGGCTTGCTAGTATTTTGGTAAGGATTTCTTCATCTATACTCATCAAAGATATTGGCCTGTAGGGTTTTTTTGTTTGCTTGTTTGTTTTGTGGTGTCTTTATCTGGTTTAGGCACCGGGGTAATGCTGGCTTTATAGAATGAATTAAGAAACTTCCCTTCCTCTTTCATTTTTTAGAATAGTTTGAGAAGACTAGGTATCAACTCTTCCTCAGTGTTTGGTAGAATTCACCTATGATGCTTTCTGGCCCTATACTTTTTTTTTCTTGAGGTTCTGGGTTTTTTTCTTTCCTTTTTTCTTTTTCTCTTCTTCTCTTCGCTTTTTCTTTCTTTCTTTTTTTTCTTTTTATTTCTGATTCAATTTCATTCCTGGTAACTGGTCTATTCAAATTTTCTATTTCTTCCTGATTCACTTTTTTTTGGGGGGTTACATGTTTCTAGAAATTTATCCATTTCTTATAGGTTATCCAGTTTCTTGCATTATAAATTTTCATAATATTAAGTTATAATCCTTTGTATTTCTGTGGCTTCAGTTTTTATTTCTCCTCTTTTATGTCTGATTGAGTCTCCGCTCTCTCTCTCTCTCTCTCTCTCTCTCGATGACTCTGGCTAAAGTTTTATCAATTTTCTTGATATTTTCAAAGAACCAGCTGCTCCTGGTTTCAGTGGTCTATTCACTTGTATTTTTTAGTTTCCATTTTGTTTATTTGTGCTCTAATCTTCATTATTTCCTTTCTTTGCTGGCTTTGGGTTTTGTTTTATCTTTTTAATAGTTCCTTTAGGTATAAGGGTAGGTTATTTGAGATTTTTCTTCCTTTTTGAGGAAGGCCTGTATGATATAAACTTATCTCTTAGTACAGTTTTTGCTGTATCCCCCAAATTCACACTGTTGTGTTTTCATTTTAATCTGTCTCCGTGTATTTTTCAATATCCACTTTAATTTACTGATTGACCTATTTACTATTTAGTAGCATGTTATTTAACCTCTATGTATTTGTGCTCTTTCCAGATTTTTTCTTGTGGTTGATACCTAGTTGCATAGTCTTCTGGTCATAAAAGAGGCATGATTATGACTGAAATTTCTGAATTTGTTAAGACTTGTTTTGTGGGCTAACATGTGACCTACTATGGAGAATAGTCCATGTACACTTTAGAAGAATGTGTATTCTGCTGTTTTGGGATGGAATGTTCTGAATATACCTATTATATCCATCTGGCTCAATATGCCATTCAAAGCCACTGTTTCCTTGTTGATTTTCTGTTCAGATGATCTATCCATTGATATAAGTGTGATGTTAAATCCAATACAATTATTGCATTACTATCAGTTACTTCCTTTATGTTTACTATTAGCTGCTTTATGTATTTGTGTATTCCCATATTTAATGTATAAATATTTACAATTATTATATCTTCTTGTTGGATTGTTCCCTTTATGACTATACACACACACACACACACATATAGGTATATAGTGTCTTTGTCTCTTGTCACAGTCTTTGTTTTAAAGTCTGTTTTGTCTGATATAAGTGTTGTTGTCCCAGGTTCTTTTCACCTCCATTTGCATGATAAACGCTTTCCATCTTTCACTTTCAACATGCACATTTTTTCAGGTCTGAACTGAGTCTCTTGTATGCAGCATATAGATGGGTCTTTCTTTTTTATCCATCTGTCATCCTATGTCTTTTCATTGGAGTGTTTAGTCTATGTACAGTGAAAGTAGGTATGATAGGTATGTCCTTATTATTGTTGTTACCATTATTATTATTATTATTATTATTTTTAATTACAAAATAAGATTATTTTCTGTTGGAATCAAATAGGAAAACTGATTTCTTTCCTTTCACTTTCTGTTTTCCACTGACCACTCTGACTATAGTAGGGAATACAGAGTTAGGAAGACAAGCAATAGTGAAACCAACTATAAAACTGAGCTATTATTGAGGATCTACTCTGTATTTAAGTATGAGAAATCAGAAACTCTTTTAATGGGAACTCATAAATATTATCCAATCTTAATAAGAATGGCAACACACACACACAAAGAAAAAGAATGGCAACACAAAGAAAATTATTTATCCGGTCCTCACTGGTGTAATTCTGATTCTGGAACACAGACATTACAAACTTCCCAGGAATTATAGCGTTTTAGGGCTGGGATTGCACAGGTTCAATTCACACACAGGAAGCTGAGGCCTGAAGCAAGGAAGTCATTGCTTCAGAATGAGCAATGGGGCTTAAAACAGTTTTAGTGACTCCCAGTCCAACAGGAATGAGGATGGGCTACATGGCTGTGTTTCACTCTGATGCTCTTGGGTAGAGCCCAGTAGTGTCACTGAGGGCCAGGGTTTTGGGATGCATGTATCAAGGGGTATAGGAGGACTAGACATGCTGTCTTGACAGGTCTTCCCCTTGGTCTCTAGAGGGGTGATAGGGTATCATTATTGCTGATTTATAGTTGATGAGTAGTACAATTTTTCTATATAGCTATACCAGACACCTATTGTTTTTGCCTGCTTAGCACACTTCATCTCTTCTGTTGGTAATAGTGATTCTTTTTTCCTTTCTTTGGGGATTGCTCCTTATTCATTCTGTGTTTCTGACAAGGCTATTAGTCACAGTAGCTTGTCCCTCCTGTCTGGGCTTGTCACTCAGGCCAGGAAAAGCAAAACACTATACCTCCCTTGATACCTACTTCATGGAAGACAAGAGTTCCTCCCAGTACTTTTCAGAATTTGAATTGAATGGATGGCTTTCTTCTTCTCATGAATTATAACCAATGGATACATAACATCAGTCTTTCTGGTGGATATGCCTCCATGCATCACTTTGTGAAGCAACCTGAGAGACAGAGGCCAAGATGACAGGTAGAGAGACAGGGAGTAGCATGGTGATTGTCCAAAGTTTGGGCTCCTCCAGGGGCCAACTCTGAGACAGGGATGCCAGGGAAACTAGTTTATTTAGAAAGTAAAAGGAACACAGGCAGACAAATGTGGAAAGATGATAGGGAAGAAAACAAAAATCCAACAAAAGGAGAGCTACAAAACCAGCTGCCACTGTGGAAAATGCACCTCCAGAATGAAATTCTTTTTTAATTTATAGTGGTGAAATAGATGCCTCCTGGACTGTGACACATGTGTTGGCATTTGGAGAGCAGTATCTCCCTGGCTCTGAGGGAAACCAAATCATAAACGGTAGATTGCTCAGTAATGATGGAATCAGCACAAGAGGCTAAGCCATTGGATTCCAATACTCAGTGGGTTCAGGCTTGGCAAGCAGGAACAACCGTCTCCACAATGGAGAATATACGCTCCAGGACCCTGACTCACTGAACCAAGGACTCCAATTATATTTCCCCTGGGTAGCACTCAGTGGGCAGATCCCATTTTGCCTCAAAAACTCCTTAAATTTCTTTAATTTCTCCCTCCTTCTCTCTCTCTGTCACTTTTTTTTTTAAGATTTTATTTATTTATTTGACAGACAGAGATCTTAAGTAGGCAGAGAGGCAGGCAGAGATAGAGAGGAGGAAGCAGGCTCTCCGCTGAGCAGAGAGCCCGATGCGGGGCTCGATCCCAGGACCTGGGGGCCCGATCCCAGGACCTGGGATCACGACCTGAGCCAAAGGCAGAGGCTTTAACCCACTGAGCCACCCAGGCGCCCCTCTCTCTGTCACTTCTTAAGTGTTCCCAATCATTGGTGTTTACAAGGTTATCTGAACCTATCCTAAGTGCTTAACATGCATTATCTCAATGAGCTGTTTTCCTAAACAGTCTTAAGACTTAGATACTACTACTATTATTCTCTTATAGAAGGAGAAGCTGATGGTTAAGAAGATGTCCAGCATCTAGCATGTGTTTGTGTACTGATTAATGCTTTGGGGTATTTTGTTAGGTATCAACAGCACCCCCTACCATTTTCCTTCAACATTAACTTTCACTTTTACCTGTTATTCTACCTTTTTCTTTCTCTCCCAATTGTACTCTGCTCTGTCTTCTCTTCCGCATCTGATATGCCCCATTCTATCCAAAGTAAGTTGTAAGATCGTTTAATATGGAATCTTGAAGAGCCTCAGCTTTGAGACTCTTTACCAAAAGCCTTTTAAAGTAAGGTAAGTGGTTTAAGATCCTCCAAGCCTTTTTTTTTTTAATCATCTCTAAGTTGGAGCCAGTGCTCTGCATAATCCACCTCACATATCAAATAAAATCACATATATAGAACCCCTTTGTGAGCTGGAAATTGCCATAAAGATTAAGGCGTTGTGGAAGTGGAAAAGCGTATGTATGGTAAAGTGAGGTGGAAGACGTAGTAAGGCAAAGCTTAGATGGGTCCATTCCAGGCTTGAGAGGGCATGCAAAACAACTTGTAGAGTAAGGTACAGAATCTGCAAGCTAGGAAGGGGTCTATAATTGCTTAGGTTTGAAAAGGACGTGCTAAAGTATTTTTAGGAAACTGTTGACTAAGTAGTTTATCAATCCTCATGTTTTCAACCTGCACACAAGTTTCATGCTCTGCAGCATCTCAGCAAATGCTTTTGTTAATTACCCACTAATTATAACATCATTGAATGGCTACACTGAAGCAACCATATAATTATGGAGCAAAAAGCTCTGAGCAATTACAAGGCTGAGCATATTGGTTGATTACAATAAATCCCCAGTTCATTGTTGATATTTGTCACCTGCTTAATGTCCCTAATCTCTTGATGCATGTGATAAACCATGTGCAACATAGGAAGCAGGGCCTTTGGAGAGAAAGCCCAAATTAAGGGAGAGATAAAAACATATATGTAATGAGCTAAAAGATGTGTTCACTTCTGTTTGTCTAGCCAGCATATAGTATTAGGTGATTGCTTTAGTGGTCCTTGCCCTCTAGGATCTCCTAGTCTACAAGAGGAAACAATCTTATATGCACATTATAATGAGTTAGCAATGGTAGAGATAAACATGGAATGTTATGGGAGCCTAGTGGAACCAGTGACTTGATGGAACACTAGAGAAGATTCCAGAAAATCTTCACAGACAAGATGCTATTTGACATCTATTTTTGAATGATGAAAATATTGCCAAGTTTACAGAGGACAAAGGAGTCTTTGCGAACATAAAGTTTTCATAAACGCTGTTAGCAAACCAGCAAAAACACAGACAGAAAGAAAATTATAATCTTTTGTTGCATCCCCTGAAAATACATGCTAGCTTCAAGTAAGCAGAAGTAGTGATCTCAATAGTTACAAATGGGGAGGGTATCCAGTAGGAGGAAATCACCATGAAAGTCTATTTTTAAATGGTTTGATTCTTTCTACAACACCCAGGTTCCTTAAACTACCCCTTTGTGTTTCTGGAAGAATCTTATGTAACAGCTTCCCTTGGTAAATCCTATAATTGACCTTCATGCTTGGAACAACAAAGGAGCCTTGAATCAATCTGGGGGTGAAAAAGTTGTAAAATGTAAATACGTAAATGTAAAAAGAATACTATACAACCTCATATTGCCTTCAAGATAGCACTGTTTTTTAGTCTTCTATATTTTATCCAATTCTAAAACTTTCTAAAGTGCCTCAGGTATTTTCAACCTAATCATTTTCTTAGAGAAAGATTGTAAATATTTTAAAACATTGTACTGACATTTTCAGGATATGATATATGTATGGATTTCTATAGTTTTTTTTCAGATCCTGTAGGCCAAAATCAAAAATTCAACTACAGTGTAATTAATATTTACCTTTAATACCTAATATTGGCTCATGATCATTTCACTAAGGAAACTGAAAATTAGTAATTGAATGTATTACATAGCTTAGAGCTATATAAGTAGACTTTTTCATATAGAAACTATGTTTTTCATATAGTAACTATGTTTCTCTTCCCAGTAAAAAAAATTGAGTACAAGGCAAAAAAAAAAAAAAAAAAGACAGTCAATTTCCTCTGAGACACCATGACAACAGCTGTGTACTGTGTTCAGTAAGTGTGTGTTGACTGACTTAGAAATTTCAGACATCACCTTGACAGAAATGTGTCTATAGTTGTAAGAGATTAGACTGGGGACAATGAAAGCAAAACACTATCTGAGAACTCTGTACACAGCCAAGGACATTTTGTTTTGAAGATAATCCATTTTATCAAGCTTCTTTCTACACAATATTGGAGAGTCAGCTCTCTCCCGTTAAATTCCTGCCCAACCTAACTGCCCTATGTGAAAAGCCAATCCTATATCCATGAGAAAGGAGCATTTATTTTTATTTTTTATTTTTTTAAGATTTTATTTATTTGACAGAGAAAGACAGCGACAGAGGGAACACAAGAATGGGGAGTGGGAGAAGGAGAAGCAGGCTTCCCACTGAGCAGGGAGCCCAATGTGGGTCTTGATCCCAAGATCCTTGGATCATGAACTGAGCTGAAGGCAGACACTAATAACCGAGCCACCCAGGCACCCCAGATGGGAACATTTCCAGTTAAACTTTTCTACTTAGATGCTCTCAAGAAATCACCAGTTTCCTTAAGCCTTACTCCATTACTTGAGGAAAAATTCTTGTTGACCTTTAGAAAGAAATGTCAAGTTCATAAAATTATAAGTAAAAATGAAGTTTTTAAAAAATCACTGTTTTATCACACCCTAGACCTGTTTAGAAGCCTCTTATGCAACACTGTTTAGCACAGTGTCTTACAGAGTATAGTTACTCAACATACACTTTTTTGGGGGGAGGAAATTTATATATTTAGCCTCCCATTTTTACCAAGGAGATTTAAATTATGGTCATTACACTTTTCCTACATATGTTAATATATTTTGAAAATTGGTAAGCAATCCCTAGCCTATTATATAATTAAATTCTATAAGAATACAACATAACATAACTTAGATACACAGGACATAGTATAAATATTCCATACTCATGCTAAATAATTGGATATTTACTGTGTTAAGATAACCATTATTGGACTCAGTTTCTCATTTACCAAATGGGAATGGAGCCCTACAGTGAAGTGAAAGGATATAATGATTTCAGAACAATTGTATGCATTTTAAAGACAGGCAAGCAATTGTCATCACTGTGAAAGATCTTCAGTGAGTACAACATAAAAACAGGTGTGTCACTATATTTGAGCCGCTCAAAACAGCTAAAACAATGCCCAACTTTTAAGTGGAAACGGGATGCTTAAGTCAAAAGTAATAGATATTCAATACCCTCCCTAGTGTGGTACAAGCTCTAGGCTAGGCTGCTTGTCCACACAGAGGCTCTTACTGAGTCCACTATATCATCTTTCCAAAAAACATTTCATTAAAGCATCATTTGATTTAATCATTGAATACATGGGCTCAAAGGTCATTTAATACATTCATCTCTTTCCAAGTAGGGTTGCCTCAAAAAGAAAGGTGTTAGGAAATATGATTATAAATCACTATTATATATTCTAGCTTTGGCATGAGTATGAAGAGTTAAGTGTTGAGAATCACTAGGAATGTGGTCTGCACAGGAATTCTCATTTTTCCATTTCCTTTTTAAAAAATCTACATAGTATTAAACACATTATCACATACAGATCCATATGACATCCATTTGTCACTATGTGTATAGTGAAGAGAATATCCTAAAGTGTAAGAAACTTTGAAGAAACATAAAAAGAAAAGTGAAGTTTTCTATGTTGAAGAGGGAAATTCTTTTGGATTAGGAGGTACTATTGGTCTTCATGATTTAATCTTAAAAATGCTTCTTTGAATATTAAATGATTTTTTAGGATATAACCTGGGACTTTTTCTTCCTTTTTATAATATTCTTTTTTTTATTTATTTTTATTTATTTCTTTTCAGTGTAACAGGATTCACTGTTTATGCACCACACCCAGTGCTCCATGCAATACGTGCCCTCGTAATACCCACCACCTAGCTCCCCCAACCTCCCACCCCCCCGCCCCTTCAAAACCCTCATATTGTTTTTCAGAGTCCATTGTCTCTCATGGTTCATCTCCCCTTCCAATTTCCCTCAACTCCCTTCTCCTCTCCATCTGAAGGGTCATCCCATATATATTAGCATCCTGATCATGTGACATTATAATGCCTGGAACTCAGTTCACTGTTGAACAAGTCCAACCTACTGCTATGTCAAGGCAATTCATTCTAACTCTGAAGGATATTCTTGGGAATTTTCCCACAGTTCTTGCATTCATTTCCCTTCAACAGGGAGCCCTAAGGACACTGGGATTTCAAATTCTCTGTTCAGAGAGTTACTACAATGGAAGGTGAATATTGAGAATAATAAATAACTTTTTCATTTCAAAAGAGGAAAGCATGGTAAGATTAGAGGGTTAGTTATGGGAGAATCTAGTATCAAAGAAGAGAATAATGGTTTTGCTTGAAGTAGAAGGCTATCTCAGCTACGTTTAAGGAAGCTATATCTTATCACCTGATGTCAAAGCATCTTAATAACTAATAAAGAAAATAATTAGTCATCATGCTGAAAAACAGTGAAGAAGAATATAGTACTTATACAATTTACCTGCAAATTTTGACACGATGGATCTAAACTTCCTGTGTGATTCCTACTCTCTGTGAGATGTTTTAACAAGAAGACTGTTCAAGTCACAACAAATGGCTACTGCCACCCTTGAATTTACTTTGAAGTTCTCAATTAGTTCCCATTCATTATATATAATGCGTAAGTGTAAGTGCAAAGACTTGTATCTAACTACAAGGGAATAATACTAGGTCTTAAACATAATAACTAGGGTTGAAAGAAATATGAGATTGAGAAAAACATATATGTTCCTTGATTAGAATACCAGAAATCATGCTAAATGTATTTAGTGTTAATGTGACATGTGCTAAGAATGTAGCATCATGTAAAAAGTAATTCTCTAGGAATTTTATTTTTTTACAAATTCTAGTTCAAACTGTTGGCCAACATGGCAGTGGTCAAAATCTTATATTTCCATGTAGTATGTTTTGTTCCATATAAGGAGAGGCTTAAAATATGTACCCTTGTTTATCAAAAGACTCTGACACCTATTTCACAATATTTGGCCCGTACCCCTTTGGAAAAGAGTTTTTCGGTCAAAGATGTCACACAGAGCAACTGTTCACATGGACCAGATGTGCAGGTCCTGCCTACACTGAGAATTATGTCTGTGAATAATAATAATTCATCTATTTTCTTCTCTCTCCTTTAGAAATGGTGGCCAACACATCCTTGATTAATGTTTCTAGGTAGCCACTAGCATATGATCACACCAGTTCCTTTTTCCAAGCAGAGACCAAAAATATCAGCCTTCACCTTCTATTTCCCCAAGCTCATAGTGTACATACATGTCTGCATCAGTTCTTTCAACAGACATGAATTCAGAGCTTTCCTACATGGCTGGGCAAGGATAACAGGATGAATAAAGCATGGTCATTACCCTGCATGAGCTTTGAGTTTAAAAGGTAAATGTGCAAAGTGGTCAATAAATATATTATACAAAGCAAAATAGCTCACTTGTTCTAAGAATTCTTTGGTCATTCAGAAGAGGAAGATAAGGCTTTGGCATGGTGAAGAGTGGCAGAGTGGAAGGGGAGGTGAAAGGAAAGAGTATTTAGGGGAACAGGATTTGAAGTGATTCTTAAGAGAGCACAGTATTCCATGTGGGAATCATGGCCACTATTTAAATGCAGACTGGGGAAAGGATTAGGTATTATAATCATGTTTGACTTTTTTTAGGGTGACCAACCAGTCTGTCTGTCTTTTTTTTTTTAAGATTTTATTTATTTATTTGACAGGGAGAGAGAGAGGTCACAAGTAGGTAGAGAGGCAGGCAGAGAGAGAGGGGGAAGCAGGCTCCCTGCTGAGCAGAGAGCCCGATGCGGGGCTAGATTCCAGGACCCTGAGATCATGACCCAAGCCAAAGGCAGAGGCCCAACCCGCTGAGCCACCCAGGTGCCCCTCAACCAGTCTGTTCTAACCGGGACTGAGGATTTTCTCAGGATGCTGGACTTTCAGTATGAAAACTTATGAGTCCCAGCCAAACCAGTCACACTACATTTCCTACTCTTTCACCAATGCATCCATATGATTTAAGGGTGACTTGGTCATTTCATCAACTGAAAGTTCCTTTAGAGTGTCTCCTCCTCTCTTTCTCACTTTCACATCTTCTGCTCAATTTTTATAATTTCTTGCCTTGATCACTCCAAAGGCCTTCTATCTATCCTCCTCCTGGATGACAGAATGATCTCTCTAAAATACAAGTCTGGTCATGCCACTCCCTGCTTAGAAATCTTCAATTTTTTCCCATTACTACAGGATAAAATCCAATTTCTTCAGTGTATATAATAATCACATAGGAGGAGAGGTTCTTTAAAAAGACAAAGTATCATTTGTTCATTTATTAATGTTTGTTAATCCAACAAATACGTATTGAAGATACCCTATGCATCAGACACTTCTAGTAACTGGAGTTAAAAAGTGTCAAGCAAAGCAGGCAATATACCCATCCTCATTTGAAACACATTCTAATAGGGTGAGAGCAGACAATAAACAAATATGCATTAAGTGTGGTGTCAGGTAGTGATAAGCTGCTAGGCTTTCAAAGAAAACAAAGGCAAATAAGAAAATAGAAGGTGAGTATAATTTTAGATAGTATGGTCAGGGAAGACATCCCTGAGTGACATTTGAGTATGAAACAGAGTGTTGGGAATATCTGGGGAAAATAATGTTCTAAAAAGAGAGAACAAGTACAAAACTTCTGAGTTGGGAGACTTGTGCCCTCATGAGAGAGCAGGGAAACTCACATGTTCCTGGAAAGGAGTGAGCATGGGAAGATTGACAGGAAGCAAGAACAGAGGGCAAGTGAGGAGCCAGAGCATCTAGAGATTTGTAGGCCATTTTTTTAAATTTCTTTTCAGTGTAACAGTATCCATTGTTTTTGCACCACACCCAGTGCTCCATGCAATACGTGCCCTCCTTAATACCCACCACCTGGCTCCCCTAACCTCCCACCCCCTGCCCCTTCAAAACCCCTCAGGTTGTTTTTCAGAGTCCATAGTCTCTCATGGTTCACCTCCCCTTCCAATTTCCCTCAAATCCCTTCTCCTCTCCATCTCCCCATGTCCTCCATGTTATTTGTTATGCTCCACAAGTAAGTGAAACCATATGATAATTGACTCTCTCTGCTTGACTTACTTCACTCAGCATAATCTCCTCCAGTCCCTTCCATGTAGCTACAAAAGTTGGGTATTCATCCTTTCTGATGGAGGCCATTTTAAGGGCTTTTGATTTCATTCCAATGAAATGGTCAGCCACATAGAGTTTTGAGCAAGGGGGTGACATGATTTGCATTTTAAAAAGGTCTCTCAGGCAGCTGTTATGCAAAGACACGATTAGAAGAATACAATCAGGGAAACCATGTAGGAGGTTTTTATTGTAGACAAGGAGATGATACTGGATTGGAATATTGTGGGATCAGAGATGTCAAGAATTGGCAATGGCCAGGCCTCACCCAACACCTCCCTCTAGCAGCCATACTTCACTATTTGCATGCTTTCCTCATCCCTCTATGATTTGTTGACTCTGCCAATAATTTCTTTTTCACTCTCCACTTTGCCTTGTCCTGGATACCTCACCTTTTTAAAAAGAATCATCTCCTGGGCACCTGGGTGGCTCAGTGGGTTAAGCCTCTGCCTTCAGCTCAGGTCATGATCTCAGGGTCCTGGGATCGAGTCCCGCATCAGGCTCTCTGCTCAGGGGAGAGCCTGCTTCCCCTCTCTCTCTGCCTCTCTACTTGTTATCTCTGTCAAATAAATATATATATTTTTTTAAAAGAATGATCTCTTTCAGGAAGTCATTCAAAGCTCAGTTTGGGTTTGATATCCTGTCTGTGCTGTATTGCACCTGTATTTAATTTACACACTGGTTGTGACTGCCTGTTTTACATGTCTGTTAATACACTGCTCAATGCTCATACTCATTCTCAATCTCTAAATTTCTTCTCTCTTACCCTCTTCTCTCTCTCCCTCCCTCCCTCTCTCTCTCTCTCTCACACACACACTACCACATATCAAAATGACCAGAAATTGGGCACTACTTGGAAAGGCAATATGAAAAAAGGATATTTGATCCTTGAATTCATTCATTCATTCAACCATTCAGTGTACATTGTTTAGCATCTACCAAATGCAATTATGCAGATAGATGCTAGATGTTGGAGATATAATGATAACGGGACACAATCAGCACTGATTTTTGTCAGTCCAATCATCAGTACATTTCAATTGTGACAAAAGAGTGCATTATCAAAAACACCTACAACACACAGAGGTGCATACACTGGGAAATAATCCCAGATGAGACTTTGCAGACTCCTGCACCTACACTTCAATGATTAAACAGAGTAAAAATTTAAAATGTGTAAAAAACGTTTTCTATTCCAAAGGGTACAGACAGAAATAATTTTGATAGAAACCCTGTAAATGTATAATTAATTATTAGTGACATGAAACCAACCCCAATCCAGATCAAGGACAAACTAAAAAATAAAATACAGCCTATAATAGAATCAGCATGTGCCCAGGATAATTCTATGGCATAGTACTGATGGCAGATACAGAAAACAATTGTTCTTTACATATAGACACTATAAAAATATAAAAGCAATTTACAGGCCAGGTGGCTTGTGGCAAAGACCACCTTCTTGTATAAACAATACAAGACAGACGAGAAAATCATGGGGTAAACCCGGAATAAGCCAAGCTCCCTAGTGCAAGGCCAACCAACCAAGGGGCATTGACCTTTCTATTTTCACTGTGACCATCCTTTGCAGTAAGAGGATGCCCTTCTACTCCTGAGGCTGTCGAATAGCTTGCAGCTGGAGTAGATAGCTTAATTACTGACATCCATAAATTCCGTGGCCAATAATTCTCATGGGGATTTCTGAAACCACTCAGCTACAGATGGAAGAGAGTAATCTGCTGCAGGGTAAAAAACCGCTTGGGTTAGAAAGCATCAAGGCAATCATGCATGCTGTGAAAACCAAAACAGCATACTGCTCTTGTCTGTGGCTGCTAAGATGATAATTAATAGGAGCCAAAAGGTGATTGAAGTCTCTGAGAATTGATTATTGAAGGACTAAAAATTCACAGCAGTGTGCTGGTTCAGAGACACCTTCAGAGTCAAAAAAACGTAAATTCTCATTACAGAGCTTTGTGCTTTTCATTAACTGATTGCAAAATTTTACAACTATTATCTTTCTTTTCTCCCAGTAGTGATCTTTAATAGCATTATCAAAATTGACCAACAGTATTTCCTCCATGCAACAATTCAAATGTCCTTAATATCTCATCTCTTTCTAGCTCATTTTCACCCATTTGTACTGTACAATATTATAACATGCTTTTATACCGTTTTTCCTTTCACCTCTCTTCATTTTTTTGTTCTTGTAGTTATTCCTTCAAATGTAAAACAAAAACCAAAAAAACCAACGAGAAATAATTTTGTAAACAAAGGAGTTTATTTTTTTAACATTTTATTTATTTATTTAACAGAGAGAGCACAAGCAGGGGGAGTGGCAGTCAGAGGGAGAGGGAGAAGCACACTCCCCACTGAACAGGAAGCCCAGTAAGGGGCCTGATCCCAGGACTCTGGGATCATGACCTAAGCCAAAGGTAGAAGCTTAACAGACTGAGCCACCCAGGCACCCCTAAACAAAGGACTTTAAAAACAAGTGAATTCAGACCCCTCACATTCAAGAAATGATTATTACAGAAATTCCAAAAGTCCATGTGTTCCTCAGTGTTTTCTTAAATACTTTATCACAAAATTCATCACCATCCATCATCCAAAAGTGAGAAGTTATTAATTTTATATTAAATCTACTACTGGAAACTACCCTCTAACTCAATTTTAGTATTGATACTGGCGGGAAGGGCATCTATTGTTATGTCCCAATTCCATTTTTTTATCCTATCCCAGGCATTCTTCCTGACACTCAACTGTGTTAATTTTAGATTATTGGCTACCATTTATTATGTCTTGATATCATGTGATTCTTTGTTATCGTTTTGAACAGCTGGGTGAGAATGGAATAAAATTGTGTCATAAGGTAAGAACACTGGGTATGGATTACAAAACCTATTAGAAATAATATTAATAATAATGTATGATCTTCAGTACTTGCTATATGTCAAGAACTATGTTTAAATTATTATATTTGTGACTTAATTCTTGTTCTCATATTTATTAATCTTCTATAACTGAACTTTTTTAACCTCTTAGACTCAATCACCTTTTATAAAAATGATATAATAATCACACTTACATGGGGTTACTGTGAGAATTAAATGAGATTAAAAAATGCAAAAACAGAGTGCCTGGAGTGAAACAGGTTAATGCTAAATGATCATTTTAAACGGGGCATCAAGAATTTACCCTCTGTAACAACAGAGTAAGAAAAATAATGTTTTCTCTCTGGTTGTTTTAAAACTGTGTGTTCTCACACAATACAATGAAGGAAAAGTCAAAACCAAGAACAGGCATTGGCAAGGGAGAGGGAATCACAGCCCTGAATTCAGATGGTTAAGTACAAAAAAACTTCAGGAGCTATGGATATTCAGGAGCTTGGTTTCATTTCTAGTAAGTGGTACAACTTAAGAGCATGGCCAAATTGTGAGCCAAAGAAGAAAAGATATTTAATACATAATGCTTTTAGGAGCAGAGAGTTTTCTGCTATTTAAAAGTACAGAACAGATCTTGGCTAACAGATATTTGTTGATGGAGATAATGAGATAGAAATTGAATGAAAACGGGCACCTGGGTGGCTCAGTGGGTTAGGCCACTGCCTTCAGCTCAGGTCATGATCTCAGGGTCCTGGGATCCAGTCCCGCATCGGGCTCTCTGCTCAGCGGGGAGCCTGCTTCCCTCTCTCTCTCTCTCTGCCTGCCTCTCTGTCTACTGTGATCTCTCTCTGTCAAATAAATAAATAAAATCTTTTAAAAAATTGAATGAAAACAATGAATGACTGAGATTAATATTCACTAAATTACTCTTAAATAATTCTTTCCCCTCAAGTTGCTGCTTCAAAAAGAAAATTGTATCCTTAGCCCATTTCTCTATCTCTCTTATCTCTTACTCTTTTCCTTCACAAAATACTCACTCACTGCCTCCATGATCTTTTTCTATTCATTTCTTTTTTTTTTAATATTTTATCTATTTATTTTGACAGAGAGAGATCACAAGTAGGCAGAGAGGCAGGCAGAGAGAGAGAGAGGGGGAAAGCAGGCTCCCCAACGAGCAGACCAGGGAGCCCAATGTGGGGCTCGATCCCAGGACCCTGAGATCATTACCTGAGCCAAAGGCAGAGGCTTTAACCCACTGAGCCACCCAGGCACCCCTTCTATTCATTTCTCAACATAGATCTCATCTCCCTCTTACTCCTCATACATTACTTAATGACGCTATAATTGCTAAGTATAAAGGCTATTTTATGACCTTCGCATGCTTGACATTTCATGCTGCTGATTGGCCTTTCTTTGAATGCTCTGTTTCTTTATGGGCTATGGATTCTTCTTTCCTGGTATGTTTTTGGCAACTCAAGTGCTTCCTGAATTTATGGCCACATTAACTGTTGCTATTTATCAGAGTATACATTTGTGCCTTAGCTCTTCTTAGTCTATTTTTCATAATCTAAAACTGATTTACCTTTGCAATGATTTAAAGCTATATCTCTATAAAAGACCTCTCTCTTCAGCTCCAGCTCTATTGCACATTATGGCCTGAACAAGCCAAAAACTCAATTGTCCAAAATTAATATTATCTATATTGTCTAAAATTTGTAGTAGCTTCTCAAGAAATGGTACCATAAATTAATCCATTGGCCTGAAAAATTCCCAGATTTCTGCCTTTTCCATGCCAAGCACACAGAGAAATATTAATTTTACTTCCTAAATACCTCTAAACTGCCCCATACACTCCATGCTCACCTCCAACACTGTAATTTTTTTTTTAAAGATTTATTTATTTGAGAGAAAGCAAGCAGGGTCAGGGACAGAGGGAGAGAATCTCAAGCAGACTCCCCTGCTTAGCAGGGACTCTGATGCAGGGCTCTGTCTCATGACCCAGAGATCATGACCTGAGCCAAAATCAAGCGCCAGATGCTTAACCAAATGAGTCACCCACATGCCCCTGAAACATTGTAATTGTATAAAAGCATTCCTATTGCAGACATTGTTAAACTGTTCTTAGAACTTTGGGTTTTCACAATTGCTGAGGGAAGGGAAAATGTAGGTAGAACAATCAGGCCCTAAGTTCCTCAGTCCTATTTTTCAAGCAAGCAGGTCCCCTTCTATCTAAAGTTTCAAATAAGATGTCATCTGAAAGGTGAAGATTTTTGCTATTTAGAATATTCTAATCATTATTCTACATCTAACCCATTCTACAGGTATCGCACAAATGTGCAAACCTTATCATGTCATTTCCTTGATAAATAGCCTTGGTATCAATAAGGTCTGTTCAGAGAACTGATGAGGAGTAATAGATTTATTATAGGTATTTTACCCTATATTAAGTCCGCGGAACTTGTGGACGGTTGCTTAGGCATCATAAGATAAGATGAAGTCACTAGGTCAGGAGGACTAGCAGTCAGGAAGAAAAGCTAGAGGGACAGTGAGGAAAACTGGAGCCCCTGAGGACAACTAAATGGGCAAGGCCAACTGTAACCCACATATGCCTCTCAGTGCTTTCAAACTTAACAAAACAATGTGACCTACAGAAGAAGCCATCGTCCTCCATCACAGATATGCAGACATTCTGGCTCAGTATTCAGAGAAGCTAAAAGAGGGGAGTTCTTGTTTAGCAGTTCCTACAGGGAAAGTTCTTGAGTGTGAGTGTCCTGAAGAGTTGACTAGGTAGATGGAAAAAGCCTTTCTCCATAAAATGTATGTCACTGGCACATTCATATACAGCTTGCAGCAAAGTACTAGGTCATCCATGCCAGTTTCCCATCTAGGCCAAAGCAAGAGCACTTTCACAGTGGCCTGGGAACTGCCTGTGGTGTAGTAACCTTCCACAGACAGCAGAAGGAACAGTGAGAGGCAGGGTGTGGTGATGGGTGGACTGTGTACTGCACTTCCCTAAGGTGGCTGAATCTGTCAAATACATCAGTGTGTGAGGAATTCAACGAAAAACCAGCTGTCAAGGAAGTTTGCATGTCATTCTCTCACTCTATGAGGGAATCACAAAAAGAGATATAACTGTGATAGAGATACGAAATTCATTTACTGTGACTAGAAGTCCAGGCCAAGGTGACACTTCTCAGGCATCAGTATGATGTGCATTGCAGTAGCACTCCACACAGCTTTCAAACATAGTACTCTAGCAAGGCGGAATGATTTTAGTTTTAGAAAAAAGGCCAAATGTCCTATGGTAAAGATTATCGATAGAACAATCGTGCTGCAGATGTGTTATCTTTAGGAGGAGGTGGTGTGGTATTTTTACAAGCAGTGCTATGAAAAATACTACCTTTTGACTTTTTAAAAACAGAAGATTGCAGGTTTCAGTGTATTTTACAATTTAGGGATTTTCACTACAAATACATATCTCTAGTCCAAATCTCTTTCCTTGTCCCCGACTTCCATAAAAATATTCAAAATCAGTGTGTACATTGAGTTCCACTCCTCCCCTCATTTCCCTTGACAAACACACACATGCACACACACACTCAATTAGAAGATGAGGTTATGGACTCATTTTTTCCCCAACTATTTAAATTCCAGTTAGCATAGAGAGTATGCACGAGTTTCAGGTGTAGAATTTAGTGATTCAATATTGACATACAACACCACATGCTCATATAAAAGTGCTCTCGTTAATGCCCATCACCTATTTATCCCATCCCCCCAGCCCATATGGACTCATTTTTATCACTTATTTTCTAATTTCCACTCTCAGTCAGACTCATGTTATCTCTGACTTATGAAAGCACAAGTCAGGAACCCACACTAGTACTTCAGTATGTGGTAATTCCAGCTAAGCTTAAAAACAATTCTTCTTAGCTCTGAAATCAACTTTTGGCCATTATGCTGACATCGGTACTTGAGTTCTCCAGCATTTGCATGTCTGAGCATCTCCTGTACGATTCTGTAGTATCCTGCAAAGACTGGTCACACTACTGAGTGATGGTCAGCCTTTTTAGGTTTCCTTGAAAGCTGTTCTCTCACTGGTTAATGTCTGTCTCTTCAGTGCTTAACACACATCCTGAAATCCTCACATTAGCCTCTCTGGAGGGCAGTAATGTCTCCCAGTGAAGGCTGACCATGCTGGCTTCTCTGTTCTTCATACCAATATTCTCTGTGGAGCTACCACAAGTTCCATATATCTCATAAGATAATATATTACAGGGAAATAGTTCTATTACAGATTTTTTAAATAAAAGTCGGGATCAGAAATCCAAGAAGATATTAAATGTGTTAGGCAGAAGGCTATAAAGAAAGTGATTTCCCAGCATATTGGAAGACATCCTGTACCCTGTGTTTTGTCCTTATAAAGCAATCCTTTCATATGCCCAGAATGAAAATGTAGTCTTGATGGCATTGACTTTGGTCCAAATGAAAATCTTCTGTTTCTGAAGCATACTATTCAATGGAAACATACAGATTATATAAGTTCTTAATGAATCATGCTGCAATACCAAAGTTACCAAAGTGGAAAATGACTGTAATATAGGAAGAACTGAACTTGTCAGTACTTACAAGACTGTATCTTATAAAGAATCACCCACATGGTGTGTGCCTGATTAGGTTCTGCGGAAACCAAGAAGTTACACTGAGATTTGCTGAAATGTTCTCCTCTTTGGGGCTTACTTCTGATTTGATGTTGCAAAAATTGCTAATTAAATCAGAAACACAATCTTATAATGCATAAATGTGTGGCTTCTTACTTTAAATCCATAGCCCACCTAAAATGTCACAGACATTCAGAAGGGCCAAAACATAACAATTATTTTCAGCATGGACTTCAAGACTCTTCACCATCCAAACTTGTAATTCCAGCCTTGTCACCCACAACTCCCATGGGTGTATTTCATGCTTCAGGTGAGCTGAGTTACGAGTCGGCACTGATTATCATCCTCATCTTCCCACAACTGGGCATTTGCTCTGCTGCTCTCCTGGTGGACTCCCATTATGTCCACATCTAAATTTCCAAGTATCTCAAGTCCCATATCAAAACTGTCCCATTCACAAATCCTCGGTTATTTTTCTTCAATGTGTCCTAAAGTCTCTCTCTTTGCTGAACCCTTATGATACTTTATTAATATTTTTTCATTTTTCTTAATCTGCTTATTGTTTTTGTAATATTATCTAAAGCCTCTGGCTAATTGCTACTAGATTATATGACTTTTAAATTCAGCACTGATACTTTGGAATCAAAATGTATTGGCTAATTTAAATTGTATATTTTCAGAAGGAGAGAAATCCCTTTTTACATAGAAACAGAGCTTCAAAGTAAACTCAATATAGCCGTGGTTCACAAACTTTAGTTGGAAAAGTCAAAGGGAACTTGATTTAGGAAGCCTCATAGGTTCAGGAAGTGGTGTTTTTAACAAGCTAGTCAAGTGATTCTGATGCAGGTGGTCTGAGCACCACACTTTGAGAAAAACTGCCAGAAAGAGCACACAATTGCCAAAGGAACCAAAGACAGGTGGTAGCCAATGTATATAACAAACAATTATCTATAATTTAAAATTTAACTAGTTCTGGCATCACAGTAAGAAAGCTGGTCCAAGTACAGAAGTGGTTAGCTGTAAACAATAAAAATCTTACATTTAAAAAGTGCAGTGAAGGGAAATTACACTGGACAATTGCATACAAATTGAAAAATGGACATGTAAAACTCGGTTAGGAAAAAAATGAAATAAATGTTACTGAAATTATTCTAGTGGCTTTAAGGATGGAAGTCAGAAATACCACGTTCGTACCAAGGAAGAAACTTACTTAGAAATAGTCAATAGCAACATGAAATCATGCAATTTCAATCTGGATCTTAAGATAATGTATCACAAGTTAGAGAAAGAGTTTAAAATCTAGGAGGACATCAAAACTTACAAACACTGGGCGCCTGGGTGGCTCAGTTGTTAAGTGTCTGTCTTCGGCTTGGGTCATGATCCCAGGGTCCTAGGATCAAGCCCCGCATTGGGCTCCCTGCTCAGTGGGAAGCCTGCTTCTCCCTCTCCCACTACCCCTGCTCGTGTTCTCTATCTTGCTGCATCTCTCTCTGTCATATAAATAAATAAAATCTTAAAACTTACAAACATTAACTCCTTGCAAAAGAGGTATCTAATTGCACCTAGTTGTTTTGTCTTTGATGCCCTGATTTTCTATCATATAAATATATATTTACTTTTAAATGAAATTTATATTTATAATATAAAATGTTAAATATTTCAAGCTTCCTCAAACTTAAAGAATCTCTTAGTAGGAATACAATCACATTCATAGCAATAGTTTTAATATTGTTCTTACACCTCTTCTTTCAAAGGACTTCCAGTTCCATGCCAAAGTCTTCTCCACTACTCCTGGAAGAATTTAGGAGGTATCAGGTATACTCAGAAATACATCCTCTTCTATTATGCACAGATGCTGAGTTGCTTGGCATCATCTAGGTACTGCTCTGTTTGTTAAATACCTATCATTTCTTGTCAGTCATCACTGAGTAGCTCTTAGTCTACCAGACACTGTAATCCCCTTCTATAGCAAAATCACTGGCACCACCAAGATGCTAAACTCCATGGTGTTCTTTTGAAAAGTGGAGAAGGATGTTTCTCTCCTCTACAGTGCACTCTGAATGCTGTAGCTTAAGGTTGAGAGTTTTCAGCCCCTTTTGCTCATACATGTTCTAATTTTCATAAAACCTAGATATGAACCCTAAAGGTGGCTGGGCCAAGATGCTACTACGAATTACACACATATCCATTGCCTTCCCAAATACTTATACACCCAGTGTATGTTGTTCCAAAAGCTTCCTATTGCTTAGGTGAGTGAACTTCTCTTAATTCTCCATTACCATCTATGCCCAAGTTCATTTATAGTCCAACAAAGGATACTGTAATAGTTACGTTGTGTTGTTTACATTAATTATTCTTGCACAGTGAAAACATGCTCAAGTGGGAAAAATATATCATACAAAGTATAAACATCATACCATGAAAAGCTACTTTGTTTTATGTTTTCTGTTTTTTTTTTAATCATAAGAGTTTAATACAGAGACTATACTGCCTGGTAAATATGTATGTAAATTATGTGGACAATGACAGAAATAAAAGAATGTCTATAGGCTTTAATCAGAGATTCAAATTGGTAAATATTTTTCTTTGGCATATACAGTATTTATGATTTGAATAATAATTAATATAATAATTCAGTAGTAAAAACTAATGGTAGCTGATGTTAATTAAATGCTTACTGCATAAGATGTTACATGAATTTCACTCATTTAGTCCTTACAAAATCCTACGAGGTAGGCAGCACTGCAACTGTGCAGTCCTGCCAGGACGACAACCATGACATGGTCTTCATAGCCTTATAGATAACATGATTTTGAGCTCCATTTTCCACTTAAAAAACTGAATCATGGACCATTTGAGTAACACAGAAGAGTCACGGACTAGACAGTGTCAGAGCCAGGATTCAAACACAGGGTTGCAGGCTCTAAAATGTGTCCTGTGCTCTACTGGCTCTGAAATCAGAAGAGTTCACATTACAACTCCTATTTTGGCTCCTGTGGAAAAATCAGATGATCTGGTGATAACAGTCCCTCATTTTGTCATGATGGTTTCTCCCTTTGCACAAGAACATGCACATCAGCACTTGAGCACAGCCCATTCCTGTCTATTGTCTCTCCTTGAACTTTAACATTATATTTGCCTTCCTGTTCTTCCTATAGTAGAGTTGAAAGGAAGGTGAAAGATATCATATACATGTCTCTAACCAAAATGATAGTTCAAGAGGGCCAGGCATTCTCTCAGTCCTTCTTGACACACTACACACCACTGACCCTATATACGTGAATTTCTGAATCTAGATCTTTGTTTTCAAACCAAGACCTATAAAATAACAGCAAATCTCAAAATTATACCGGCCACTATATTATTTTGAGTTCCACTCTAAAGTAGCAGAATGGATAGATTTTTGATGATAGGCTTTGAATTAGTCAGAGCTAATTTAAATAAAAGCTTCACCACCTATTAGTTGTATGACTTGGCATAATTATATTTTAAGCCCTGAGCCTCAATTTCTATTACTATTCAGTATACCTAACAAAATACATATGCTCAGCCCATCCATACTCATTGAATGAATAAACAATTATATGAATGAAAATTTAAATGAAAATGGGTAAAATACTAAACAAGTACTGCCATTTTGTATTATTTTTCTAAAATTAACCCTTAGTTTCATGTGTAAGTCTTTGATACTTTAATAGGAAAAAGAAAAGTGCTGATATTAACCATTCAAAACTATCTATATACTGATGATTTTCCCCTTGTAGATTCTAATCAGGATGCTGTGAAACAATGGTTATGTTATTTGCCAAAGTTGCACTTTTCTTTGATCTATCAGTGTTAAAGTCAAAGATTCTCCTGCCAAGTGAGCAGATATATCTGGGAATTGCAACTGAGGTCCTGGCCCATGACTTTATTCTTCTAATGAATGACATGACTTTTGTTACTTGAATGTATTCTCTCTCTCACACCAGCCTTGAGGAAATAACTATTTACCTGAATATATACGCTGATTGAGAAGGTAGATGATACCAAAAATTAAACTAGGATGTCCATTAGTTTCATATTCCATGCATCATTTTGCATTATATAGTTTGGATATTTGACTGTTGCTATATTAGATCCTCAGAGCTTAATATTACTAAGGGCCCAGCCAAGTGTTTTACAGAAAGCAGACGATCAATAAATGCTTGCTCAAGAAGTAAATGAATGGATAAATAATTGAGCACATAGCAGAAAAGTTCACTGTATTCACACTCCTTTGCATGAGATCACATATACAATCAACCTGAGTATCAAGAGAGAAATAGAAATAAAAGAGATTAAGTCAAGGTCTCAACAGACACCCCTTGCTTCATTAGATTAGGTTATCTCCAGGTTTCCAAAGGTAAGAAATGAGATGTAAAGCTGGCTTTAGTTACTCCTTTAAGCATATGATTTCCTAAAGGGAACTTGAAGTGGCTTCATGACTACCCCTTTAAAAATTCAGAGATATCCTAGTTGGAAGATGGCAGTAGAGTAGAAGGACTCTAGTCATGCCTTGTCCTACAAATACAACTAGGTAACTATCGAATTATCTTAAAAACCCCAGAAATTGACCTGAAGACTGGCAGAAGAAACTCCACAACTAAAGGTAGAGAACAGACCAGATCAAAGAAGGTAGGAAGGACAAAGATGTGGTTTAGGAGAAAAATGGATCATGGCCTGTACAGTGAGTGTGGAGGGAGCCACATCACAAAGAAAGGCAAGAGACATATTATCACACAGAGGAACACATGGAGAAAATAAATCCCCATAGCAATTGGTTTAGAAAGTGAGAAGCGCTGAATTTCATGAATTCTTGCAACCAGCTGAGCTTAAAACCTCAAGTTTTAAAGGTCAGTGGGCTTGGCTCTAGGAAACCTCAAAGGACTTTGGGACTGCTCTTGGAGAAAAAGCAGGGAAACAGCACACAGACATAAAGCATGGAAACAGCAATCTAAACAGTGATGGGACACACAGTGGGGACATTATTCGCTGATCAAGAGAAACAGTATTCATGGAGAGACAACTCCAGGAACAAAGGAACAGGAAGGTGCAATTTCCCTTCCCTGACCCTCAGCATAAGCACAGGCCCATCGAGG
The DNA here is from genome assembly GCA_004024625.1 of Mellivora capensis. Taxonomy (NCBI): domain Eukaryota; kingdom Metazoa; phylum Chordata; class Mammalia; order Carnivora; family Mustelidae; genus Mellivora; species Mellivora capensis. The sequence goes on from PISX010007143.1 coordinate 34,091, forward strand.
GGAATGACCACAGGATCCACACTCACTGTCTAACTTGCTTACACTAACTCCCAACCCCCAAAGTTCCAGTGGAACTTCCCCTCTTAGTCATGCTTGCTTTAGTTCCAAGGCAATGGGTCCCTTCCAAAGGAAGACCAGCCCAAACCCAAGCTCACAAGGAATCTACCATCTACCAATGTGGGGGTTCTGCAGTGCCTCAGGTCCACTGGAAGTGGCTACAAGTCTCATTTAACAAACATACCAGAGCACATTCAGTAAAAATGTGTTACATTCAGGCCAGGGACCAAACACTACCCACCACAGGCAAAGAAAATCTCTGCAGATGATTGGCCTGAAAGACAAAGTAGCCGGGACAAAAGAGCAGAGCACGCACAGTGCACACTGAAAATATTCCCAGAAGTGCCAGGCCCTGGGGAATAGGGAACGCTACAGAGTAGGGCACTACAGGACCTCTTCTTCATAAGGCCATGACCCTCAAGAACAGGAGATGTAGCTGACTTCCTTCACAGAGTACGGGGTGAGAAACTTACACAAAATGAGAAGACAGAGAAATTTATCCCAACTGAAAGAACAGTATAAGGCCATGGCCAGAGACCTAAGTGAAAGAGATAAAAGCACTGTTGCAGTGCTGCCTACCTTGTAGGATTTTGTGAGGATTAAACGAGTGAAATTCATGAAAGGTCCTACACAGTAAGCACTTAATTAATGTCAGCTACCATTATTTTTGTACTATTAAATTATTATCTTAATTAATTATTTAGAAGAAGAAAAGGATGTCCATTTTCATTGCTTTTATTCAATATAGTACCAAAGTCCTAGCCACAGCAATCAGAAACAAACAAACAAAAAAAGAAAATATATCCAAACTGGTAAGGAAAAAGTAAAACTTCCACTGTTTACAGATGACATGATGTTATATATAGAAAACCCTTTAGATTCTATCAAAAGACTACTAGAACTGATAAATGAATTCATTAAGGTCACAGGATACATAATCAATGTAGAGAAATTTGCTGTGTTTCTATATCCCAATAGCAGCAAAAAGAGAAATTAAGATAAAAATCCCATTTACAAATGCACCAAAAATAATAACATAGCTAGGAATACACTTAACCAATGTGGTGAAAAACCTGTACTCTAAAAACTATAAAACACTGATGAAAGAAACTGAAGATGACACAAAGAAATGGAAAGACATTCCATGCTCACGGATTGGAAGAACAAATACTGTTAAAATGTCTATACTGGGGGAACCGGGGTGGCTCAGTCGTTAAGCATCTGCCTTCGGCTCAGGTCATGATCCCAGGGTCCTGGGACCGAGCCCCTCATTGGGCTCCCTGGTTGGCAGGAAGCCTGCTTCTCCCTCTCCCACTCCCCCTGCTTGTGTTCTCTCTCTCACTGTCACATAAATACATAAATAAAATCTTTAAAATAAAATAAAATGTATATACTGTCCAAAGCAATCTACACATTTAATGTGATCCCTATCAAAATATCGATGGTACTTTTTTGCAGAACTGGAACAAACAATTCTAAAATTTTATGGAACCAGAAAAGACCCTGAAGAGACAAAGTAATGTTGAAAAAGAAAAGGAAAGCTAGAGGCATCATTCCAGATTCCATATTTCAAGTTATATTACAAAGCTTTAGTAAACAGAACAGTGTGGTATTGGCATAAAAATAGGCACCTAGATCAATGAAACAGAACAGAAAACCCAGAAATAAAACCACAACTATATGGTCGATTAATTTTCATCAAACCAGGAAAGAATATCCAATGGAAGAAATAAAGTTTCTTCAACAAATGGTGTTGGAAAAACTGGTCAGCTCCATGCAAAAGAAATGGTGCTGGGAAAATTGGACAGCTATATGTAGAAGAATGAAACTCGACCATTCTCTTACACCGTACACAAAGATAAACTCGAAATAGATAAAAGACCTCAACGTGAGACAGGAATCCATCAGAATCCTAGAGAATATAGGCAGTAACCTCTTTGATATCAGCCACAGCAACTTCTTCCAAGATATGTCTCCAAAGGCAAAGGAAACAAAAGCAAAAATGAACTTTTGGGACTTCATCAAGATCAAAAGCTTCTGCACACCAAAGGAAACAGTCAACAAAACAGAGAGGCAACCTAAGGAATGGGAGAAGATATTTGCAAATGACAGTACAGACAACAGGTTGATATCCAGGATCTATAAAGAACTTCTCAAACTCAACACACACAAAACAGATAATCATATCAAAAAATGGGCAGAAGACATAAACAGACACTTCTCCAACGAAGACATACAAATGGCTATCACACATGAAAAAATGTTCATCATCACTAGCCATCAGGGAGATTCAAATTAAAACCACATTGAGATACCACCTCACACCAGTTAGAATGGCCAAAATTTGCAAGACAGGAAACAACGTGTGTTGGAGAGGATGTGGAGAAAGGGGAAACCTCTTACACTGTTGGTGGGAATGCAAGTTGGTACAGCCACTTTGGAGAACAGTGTGGAGATTCCTCAAGAAATTAAAAATAGAGCTTCCCTATGACCTTGCAATTGCACTACTGTGTATTTACCCCAAAGATACAGATGTAGTGAAAAGAAGGGCCATCTGTACCCCAATGTTTATAGCAGCAATGGCCACGGTCGCCAGACTGTGGAAAGAACCAAGATGCCCTTCAACGGACGAATGGATAAGGAAGATGTGGTCCATACACACTATGGAGTATTATGCCTCCATCAGAAAGGATGAATACTCAACTTTGTAGCAACATGGACGGGACTGGAAGAGATTATGCTGAGTGAAATAAGTCAAGCAGAGAGAGTCAATTATCATATGGTTTCACTTACTTGTGGAGCATAACAAATAACCTGGAGGACATGGGGAGATGGAGAGGGGAAGGGATTTGAGGGAAATTGGAAGGGGAGGTGAACCATGAGAGACTATGGACTCTGAAAAACAACCTGAGGGGTTTTGAAGGGGCAGGGGGTAGGAGGTTAGGGGAGCCAGGCTTACTTGTTTTGGGGGTGTTAAGTTTTAGTAGTTCTTTATAGATTTTGGATAGAGTACTTGACAACCATTTCTGTGCATGATAATAGAGAAGATCAAGAGGGAAGGCAGCATCAAAAATTAGTGTGAAGCAGTCATTGAAAGAGAAGCCAAATTCCAGTGAAATATCTGATGGACATTTAGACTATTCCATAATTAAAGAAGCATCACAAGATCCATACATGCACAACTTAGTGTACAAATTATACTTAGCAAAAATAATTATAATAAATAAATTTTCATTCAATTCCTTAAAACCTGGCACCTGACGACCTTGGTATAATTTTCAGTAAATGTTCCTATTATTGTCTAAAAAATATAAAAATATTATGTTCTTATGTATCAAAAGCATCAGAAGTGATCAATTTGGAGGAAAAACATAATAAAGCTTTGATTTGATGATGGAAACAATGCAGATTTTTAATATTTCAAGAAAAATCAATTTTAAGTGGATTTAATTTGTACAGATGAAAAATATCTCAGTATGTTCTGAGATTGAAAACCACAGGGATTCCTTTTTTTTTTTTTATTTTTTTTGAGAAATGTCATGGACAACAGCTTAAAAGAGAAAAAAATGTTAACTTTCAATAATATATGATGGAGTAAATCCATGTTTATTTAACTCCTCTTCTGAAGTAAAATAAATGATTAGTAAAAAATGAGATGAAAATCCTGTTTACAGTGAGACTAAACAAAGATAGCTATAAATCTCACATCACAGCCTGTCAAAAATGCCTGTCAGACATTGTGCCTCTTGAGTTAAATCAAGATGGATCTTAAAACTCATTACAATATTTCACAGTGCAAATAACTGCATACTTTCCTAAAAGGTATGTATAGATAGCACTTCTGAGCACTTCGATTTTTATATTTTTCTTGGGAAAATTAGGTGGAAGGCAGGATAAGAAAACGAATAGAGTACTTGACAACCATTTCTGTGCATGATAATAGAGAAGATCAAGAGGGAAGGCAGCATTAAAAGAAAGAAGTGTGCAGTGTAGTCGTATTTATTTGCAAAGAATTGAACTCCCAAATATAAAAATTTTATAAACATGAAAATGATGTGTGGAGGGAGAATCTTCAATAACTATTACCTGCTGATTCATTCACTGTGTCAGAAGAAAACAATAAAATTGGATTTTTTGTTTTTACACAATATGTAAGTCAAGTATACCTTAATCTTATGATGTGAATTATACCTCAAGAAAATGGAGGAAAAAAATTAAACAAAAAAAATTAAACAAAAAGTCTGTGAATTTCAGAGATGGTCACCTAAACTTCAGCCAGGTGATTTCTGACCATTTCCATATGATAAAACGCAAGATGTAGCAGATTGGATTTTATTGTGAAATACTTTAGGGATAAACACCTACTGAAGCAGTGTTGGGGAAAGTAAGAAATATGAATGTTACGCCATCAACACAAAGGCATGAGCTGACCTCCAGGGAGCCTGGGAGCTGGAATGACCCTGCAGAATTATCCCACACTGGCACAAGGGATCAAGCTTTTATGATCTGACATTTTCAATTACTGAATGTTTTCAGAGATTGGGCTTCCCTCTTCAGATGAGAGCAACTCCCAATAGTTGGAGGAATGAGTACTTTATTCCTGAAGTTGATAGATGCAGAAATAAATTCCCGTATTTAACAAAAATAAATTTAAAACTGAATAGTAAGTCCGGACAAATAGTAAACAAATGATTCAGAATATATTAATCCAATCATATTTGATGACTTTACTGAATTAATGTCTGAAGAAAGAGTCTGAAGGAAACTGAAATAAAATCAGTACACCATCTCCACAAGGGAAACATTAGGCTTATTCCTTATTGTCTCATAACAGCAGCACATCACTTTCAATATTTTTAATTTAATTTTCCAGTACTTGGACTTTTGCTTATCATGTCTGCTTTATAATTTTTTTTTCTGAAGCTGATAATAATACCATGACCATTTAGTAGGTTAGGGGATAATATGCTAAAAGTTAAAGACATTTTAGGTGGGTGCCTGGGTGGCTCAGTCAGCCTAAGCATCTGCTTCAGCTCAGGTCTTGATCCCAGGGCCAGGATCCAAGACCTGCATATGACTCATTGCTCAGTGCGGAGTCGACTACTCTCTCATCCTCTAACCCTTCTCCAGCTTGAGCTCCCTTTTTCTCTCTCTCTCAAATAAATAAATAAAATCTGTAACAACAACAACAACAACAACAACAACAACAACAACAAGACCTTTTAGGCACTTAATTGTGAAATGTATTTCTACTAGAATTCTCCAAAAGTCTTGGAGGTGCATAAAGGATGTAAGTCACTCTTTTGTGTTCTTAAAGCTGAAAATCATAAGGGTATTGAGATGTGTATTCAACACCACTATCAGAATGTGAACATGAAATTCATGTAACAACTTGCTTTTGAAAAACCTCTGGGAGCACACAGCAGTCAATTTGCCAAACATAAGCCCCTCCTGGGGCCTGGCAGTGCACTTCACATTTGGGGTAAGCAAAGTCTCTGATCTTAAGAATCTTGTGAGCTAATAAGTAGATAAGTTAATGGCAGGTATCAATAATAGTAGTGACAAAGATAAAAATAGAGTAACATGGTATAGACAGTGAATGCTGCTGATTTAGCCAGGGGAGTCAGAGGCGGCCACTCTGAAGAAAGTGATGTTTATTTTTTTTAATTATTTTTAAAATTTTATTACAATTTTAATTCCAGGATAGTTAACATTCAGTGTTATTTTAGTTTCGCGTGTATGATATAGTGATTCAACAATTCTATACATTATTCAGTGCGCATCATAGTAAGTGTACTCCTTAATCCACCCTACCCATTTCATCCGTTCTCTCAGCCACCTCCTCTCTGGTAACCATCAATTTGTTCACTATAATTAAAAGTGTTTCTTAGTTTGTCTCCTTTTTCTTTTGGTTCTTTTGTTTTAGTTTTATATTTTAAATTCCACAAATGACTGAAGTCCTATGGTTTCTCTCTTTCTGTGGTTGACTTCCTTACTTTAGCAATAGTCTCTCTAGATGCATCCATTCATTGCAAATAGCAAGATTTCATTGTTTACATGGCTAAGTAATATTCCATTGTGTGTATGTGTGTAAATATATATCACTTCTTTAATTCATTTTCATTTTTTTAATTTTTAGGTTTTTTTGGGTTCTTTTTATGTAAATTCAAGTTAGTTAACATACACTGTCATATTGGTTTCAGGAGTAGAATTTAGTGACTCATCACTTACATGTGCCATTCAGAGCTCATCCCAATAAGTGCCCTCCTTAATGCCCATCACCCTTTTAGCACCTCACCTACCTCCCCGCTAGCAACCCTCAGTGTATTCTCTATAGCTCAGAGTCTCTTATGGTTTGCCTCCCTATTTTTCCTTTAATTTATTTTTCCATTCCTTCCCCTATGTTCATCTGTTTTCCTTCTTAAATTCCACGAAAGAGTGAAATCATATGACATTTGTCTTTCTCTTAACTTACTTCAAATGGCATAATATATTTTAGTTCAATCCATGTTATTGCAAATGGCAAGATTTCATTTTTCCTGATGGTTGAGTAATATTCCACTGTGTGTGTGTGTATATATGTGTGTGTATATATATATATATATGTATATATATATATAATCTCTACTTTATCATTTATCAGTCAGTGGATATATGGGCTCTTTCCATATTTTGGCTATTGTTGAGAACACTGTTATAAACACTGGGCTGCATGTGCCCCCTCAAATCACTATTTTTTGTAACCTTTGGTTAAATACCTACTAGGTGCAATTGCTGGGTCATAGGGTAGCTCTATTTTCAACTTTTTTGAGGATCCTCTGTACTGTTTTCAGGAATGGCTGACCTAATCTGCATTCCCACCAACAGTTAAAAGGGTTCCCCTTTCTCCACAACTTCACCAACATATGTTGTTTCTTGAGTTATTAATTTTAGCCATTCTGACAGGTGTAAGGTATATTTCATTGTTGTTTTGGTTTGTATTTCCCTGATTGTGAGTAATGCTGAACATTTTTTCATGCGTCTTTTAGACATTTATATGTCTTCTTTGGAGAAATGTCCATTCATGTCTTCTTCCCATTGCTTAACTGGATTATTTATTTTTTCAGTGTTGATTCTGGTGAGTTCATTATAGATTCTCAATACTAGCCCTTAATCCAAAATGTCATTTGCAAATATCTTCTCATATTCAGTAGGTTGCCTTTAGTTTTGTTGCTTATTTCCTTTACTGTACAGAAACTTCTTATCTTGATGAAGTCCTGATAGTTTTTTTTTTTACAACTACTTTTTTTTTATTTCATTTCTTTTCAGCATAACAGAATTCATAGTTTTACACCACACCCAGTGCTCCATGCAATGCGTGCCCTCCATAATACCCACCACCTGGCTCCCCCAACCTCCCACCCTCCGCCCCTTCAAAACCTTCAGGTTATTTTTCAGAGTTCATAGTCTCTCATGGCTCATCTCCCCCTCCAATTTCCCTCAACTCCCTTCTCCTCTCCATCTCCCCATGTCCTCCGTGTTATTTGTTATGGTCCACAAATAAGTGAAACCATATGATAATTGACTCTCTCTGCTTGACTTATTTCACTCAGCATAATCTCTTCCAGTCCCGTCCATGTTGCTACAAAAGTTGGGTATTCATCTTTTCTGATGGAGGCATAATACTCCATAGTGCATATGGACCACATCTTCCTTATCCATTCGTCCGTTGAAGGGCATCTTGGTTCTTTCCACAGTTTGGTGACCGTGGCCATTGCTGCTATAAACATTGGGGTACAGATGGCCCTTCTTTTCACCACATCTGTATCTTTGGGGTAAATACCCAGTAGCGCAATTGCAGGGTCATAGGGAATAGTTTATTTTTGCCTTATTTTCCCCTTGCCTCCAAAGATGTGTGTAGTAAGAAGCTGTTGTGTCCAAGGTCAAAAAGGTCCCTGCCTGTTATCTCCTCCAGGATTTTGATGGATTCCCATCTCACATTGAGGTCTTTCATCCACTTTCAATTTATTTTTGTGTATGCTGTAAGAAAGTGGTCCAGTTTCATTCTTCTGCATGTTACTGTCCAGTTTTCCCAACACCATTTGTTGAAAAGGCTTTTTTTCCCCATTCGATATTCTTTGCTGTTTGGTCGAAGATTACTTGACCATAGAGTTAAGGGTCCATTTCTGGGTTATCTATTCTGTTCCATTGATCTATGTGTCTGTTTTTGTCCCAGTACCATACTGATTGCAGCCTTATAATACAGTTTGATGTCTGGGATTGTGATGCTCCCTCTTTGCGTTTCTTTTTCAACCTCCCTTTGGCTATTCAGGGTCTTTTCTGGTCCATACAAATTTGAGGACTGTTTGTTCTAGTTCTGTGAAAAATGCTAGTGTTATTTTGATTGGAATTACATTGAATGTGTAGACTGCTTTGGGTACTATAGACATTTTAACAATATTCTTCCAATCCACGAGTATGGAATGTTTTACCCTTTCTTTGTGTCAACTCAATTTCTTTTATCACTGTCATATACTTTTCAGAGTACAGGTCTTTTATGTCTTTGGTTAGGTTTATTCCTAGATATATTATGGGTTTTGGTTCAATTGTAAACGGGATCAAATCTTGATTTCTCTTTCTGCTACTTCATTGTCGGAGTATAGAAGTACAACAGATTTCTGTATATTTTCCTTATATCCTGAAACTTTCCTGAATTCATGTCTCAGCTCTAGCAATTATTTGGTGGAGTCTTTGGGTTTTCTACATAAAGTATCATGTCTTTCACTCTGCAACAAGTGAAAGTTTGAATTCTTCCTTGCTAATTTAGATGTTTTTTATTTCTTTTTGTTTTCTGATTCCTGAGACTAGGATTTCCAGTACTATGTTAAACAATGGTGATAAGAGTGTACATCTCTGTCATGTTCCTGACCTTATGGGAAAAGTTCTCTGTTTTTCCCCACTGAGGATGATATTAGTTGTAGGTCTTTCATATATGGCCTTTATGATGTGGAGGTATGTTTCTTCTATCCCTACTTTATTGAGGGTTTTAATCAAGAAAGTTTGCTGTAATTTTTCACATGCTTTTTCTACATCTTTGAGAGGATTATATAGTTCTAATCCTTTCTTTTATCAATGCGGTGTATCACATTAATTGATTTCCAGATATTAAACCACTTCTTTATCCATTTATCTATGGAAAGACACTTGGGCTACTTGTATAACTTGGCTATTATAAATAATTCTGCAAAAAAAAAAAGGATTGCATGTATCACTTTGATTTACTGTTTTTGTATTATCTGGGTAAATGCCCAGTAGAGCAATTGCTGGGTCATAGGGTAGTTTTATTGATAACTTTTTGAGGAACTTCCATACTGCTTTCCACAGTGGTCATACCAGTTTGCATTCTCACCAACAGTGCACAAAGATTCCTTTTTCTCCACAGCCTCTTCCAAGATTTGTTTCTTGTGTTTTTGATTTTAGCCATTCTCATTGTGGTTTTGATTTTCATTTCCCTAATGATGAGAGATACTGAGCATCTTTTCATGTGTCTACACATCATCTGTATCTCTTCTTTGGAGAAATGTATGGTTATGTTTCCTGTCCATTTTTTAACTGGATTAATTACATTATTTTGGTATTGAGTTGTATAAGTACTTTATATATTCTGGAACCAACCTTTAATGGATACATCATTTGCAAAGATCTTCTCCCATTCAGTAGATTGCCTTTTAGTTTCATTGATTAATTCCTTTGCTTTGCAGAAACTTTTTATTTAAATGTAGTCCTGATAGTTTTTTTTCTTTTATTTCCCTTGCCTCAGGAGAAATATCTAGAAAAATGTTGCTATGGCTAATGTCAGAGAAATTACTGCCTGTGGTCTCTTCTAGGATTTGTCTGATTTCAGGTATCACATTTATATCCTTAATCAATTTTGAGATTAACGCGTATGGTATAAGAAACTCATCCAGTTTCATTCTTTTCCAAGCGGCTGTCCCATTTTCCCATCACATTTGCTGAAGACACTGTGCTTTTTTGTTTTTTAAAACATTAATTAATGTATTTGTGTATTAGAGAGAGAGAGAGATATCATGGGGGAAGAGGGAGAGGGAGAGAATCTCAAGCAGACTCCCCACTGGGCATGGAGCCCAACATGGGCTTAGATCCCAGAGATCATGACCTGAGCCAAAAGCAAGAGTCAGGGGGCACCTGGATGGCTCAGTGGGTTAAACCTCTGCCTTCGGCTCAGGTCATGATCTCGGGGTCCTGAGATCGAGCCCCGCATCGGGCTCTCTGCTCAGTGGGGAGCCTGCTTCCTCCTCTCTCTCTCTCTGCCTGCCTCTCCACCTACTTGATATCTCTGTCTGTCAAATAAATAAATCATATCTTTAAAAAAAAAAAGCAAGAGTCAGTAATGTAAGCAATTGAGCTACCAAGGTGCCCCAACATTGTCCTTTTCCCATTGCATATTCTTGTCTCTTTTGTAGATGATTAATTTATCAAAATTTATTTCTGGAATCTTTATTCTGTTCCACTGCTCTACATGTCTATTTTTGCCAGTAATACAGCTATGTGGTATATCTTGAAATCCAGATTCTGTTACCTCTAGTTTTGTTCTTTCAAGATCACTTTGGTTTTCAGGATCTTCACGGTCTGGTACAAAATTTAGGATTATTTGTTCTAGTTCTGTGAAAAATGCTGTCAGTACTCTGATAGAGTTTGGATTAAATCTGTACATTGCTTTGGTCAGCATAAAAATATCCATGAGCATGGAATATCTTCTCATTTGTCTATGTCATTTTCAATTTCTTTCATCAGTCTTTAATATTTTTCAAAGTACAGGAATTTGACCTCCTCCTAGATATCTTATTATTTGTGGTACAATTATAAATGGGATCATTTTCTTAATTTCTTGTTTTGCTACTTATTAGTGTATAAATTGCAACAGATTTCTGTACAATGATTTTGTTTCCTGCAACCTTAACGAATTCTTCTATATGTATTCTGCTGTTTTAGGATGAAATGTCCTGAATGTACCTCACAGATCCATCTGGTCCAATATGTCATTCAAAACTACTGTTTCCTTGTTGATTTTCTCTTGGATAATCTGTTCAATGATGTTTGTGGGTTCTACTGTTATTATATTACTGTTGTATATAATACAACTGTATTGCATACTGTTATTGTATTACTATCAACTAATTACTTTAAGTTTGTTATTAGCTGCTTTATGTATTTGGGTGCTCTAATTTTGGTGCATAAATATAATCCTTATACCTTTTTGTTTGTTCATTTTGTTTATGATTATGTAGTGTCTCTCATTGTCTATCATTGTAAGTTTTTTTTTTTGTTTTAAAGTCTATTTTCTCAAATGTAAGTATTGCTACCCCAGTTTTCTCTCCAATTTGCATGACAAGTGTTTTTTCATCCCTTCATTTTTAAATCTGCATGTGTCTTTAGGTCTGAAATGAGCCTCTTATAAGCAGCATATAGATGGGTCTTGCTTTTTTATCCATTCAGTCACCCCACTCTATTGACTGGAGCATTTAGTCCATTTACATTCAAGGTAATTAGTAACAGATATGTACTTATTGCCATTTTGTTACTTGTTTTATGGCTATTTTTGTAGTTCTCTCCCTCTTCAAGTTCTCTTGATCTTTTCTCTCAAAATTTTCTGACTTTCTTAGTTAAATACTTGGATTCCTTTCTCTTTATCTGCTGCATTTCTAATACCAGTTTTTATTGGTGGTTAACATTAGGTTTGTGTATAATATCGGTTTTTGTTTTTGTTTTTGTTTTCAGTTTGTGTATAACATGTTATGCCAGTAGTGGTCTACGTTAAGTTGATGATCACTTAAGGTTGAACCCAATCTTCACTGCTCTCCCCTTCCACCATTTCAGGTAAGCGGTGTCATATTTTACATTCCTTTTATTTTGTCAATCCCTTCATTGATCTTTATAGGTACTTTATTTTATGGCTTTTTGCTTCCTACTATTCTTATTTATATTTATGATCTTTCCTTTGCACTCAAAGAGTCCCCTTTAACATTTGTTGTAGGATTGGTTTAGTTGTCATGACTTCCTTCAACTTTCATTTGTCTAAAAAACTTTATCTCTCCTTGTGTTCTGAGTGATAGCCTTGCTGGGTAAGTATTCTTTGTTGCAGGTTTCTTTCTTTCAGCATTTTGAATATATCATACTCCCCTCTTCTGGCCTTCAGAGTTTCTCCTGAAAAATCAGCAGATAGTCATAAGAAGTTCCCTTGTAGCTGTTTTCTGTGTTCTTGTTGCATTTAAAATCCTCTCTTTAGCAGTACTTCTTGCCATTTTAATTACTGTGTGTCTTGATGTTGACCTCCAGGGTTGATTCTGTTGAGGATTCTCTGTACCTCCTGGATCTGGATTTCTGTTACCTTCCCCAGATTCAGAAAGTTTTTTGGCTATTACTTCTTCAAATACATCCCCCCCCTTTTCTCTCTCTTCTCTTTCTGAGATCCCTATAATGTGAATGTTCAGTTTGACGGTATTGATGAGTTTCCCAAGTCTAATTTCATTTTATATTTTTTCTTTCACCTGTTCACTTTGACTACTTCTGTTACTCTGTCCTCCAGTTCACTCATCCATTCTTCTGCTTCCTGTAGGTTGTTCATTCCATCTATTCCATTTTTTAAAATTTCACTTATTAAGTTCTTCAACTGTGGTTCTTTTATATGTTTTCTACTTGTTAAAGGTCTCACTGAGGTCTTCCACTTTTCTCAAGTCCCATGAGTATCTTTATGACAATTACTTCAAATTCTCTGCCAGGCATATTACTTATCTCCATTTCTCTTAGGTCTTTTGCTGGAACTTGTCCTGTTCTTTCATTTGGTATATATTTCTTTGTCTCATTTTGTCTAACTCCCAATGTCTGTTTTTATGTGTTACAAAAGTCAGATATATCTCCTTCTCTTGAAAGTAGTGGCATTATGAAAAAGAGGCCCTGTAGTGCCCTGTAGAGCAATGTCCACTATGCATCAGGACCTGGTACTTCAGGATTGTCTCTTATGTGCATTGTATGCACCCTGTTGTTTTGGATGAGTTGCTTTTGCCTTCTACCCAGTCATCTGTAATGGCTCTCTTTGCTTGTTATGGGCAGGGTTTGGTCCCAGTGTAGGGGTCCCTGTCTTGAGTCATACCCCGCATCTGTCAGAGATGCAGTAGCATGCAATTATGGGACACTTTTCCAATTTTGTCCCCTTAGAAGCTTTTTTTGGTTGCCAGTCCTGGAGTCGGACAAGATTATCTACCCACAGCCCATTTATGGGGCCACAGTTGGACTTGTTTATGAGGTTCATCTCCTCTTCCCAGTGTATAAGTCACTTTGTAGTGTTGCAGGCCCCTGTTGTGACTGCTTGACACTGTCAAGCTTGTGGTACTGTTTTGGATGGGGTCCATCCATGAGCATATTGAAGAGGGCAGGTCTACAGGAGAATGTGGGGGGCAGGGTGTACAGTGTCCACAAAGTTTGAGCAGTTCTGTTAAGGGTGGGGACCTAGAGCTAATTTATAAACCTCCTGCTGTAGGGCCTCATGGGGCAGGGCATGAGTATCAGCAAGGCCCAAGCTTGTCTCCGGCATGAGGAGACCTGCAGCCACTGGCACGTTGTAGGCCAAGCTGGAGGGAGTAGATCCATAGACACACATGCGTGTTGGCATACAGTGGCGGCAAGGAGTGTGCAGATCTGCTGTGGGAGGAGACCTGAAACTAAGGTATGGCTAAACAGGGTGTGTCTGCAGGAAAACACATGGGCCAAGTTAGGTAGCCAGTGTTCGCAAAGCACTGGTTCCTGCAAATGTGTGTGTCTGGAATGGGGGAGCGGGAAGGGAAATGGTGCCTGCCATTGCCTATGCTCTTGAAGAATTCTTCCAAAGATCCCTGCCCCTCCTGCACATGCTCTTAGATTAATAAACAAATTTCCCTCCCTTATACCCCAGGAGTTTTTCAAACTGCTGTTTCTATGTTCTATCTATGCAAGGCTGTTTGTTGTGCTGTCTCTTTAAGGTTGAACTCAGTTTCCTCTTACTCTACCAGCTCTCCCAGAGCCAAACCCACTCAGTTTTAAAGTTTCAGGTGTTAAATCCTGGTGATTGAAAGAATATAAGAAATTCACCCCCTCTGGTTTTCAAAGCCAAATGTTATGGGATTTCATCTTTTAAGGGTGGGATCTTCCTGGAATAAGAGTTTGTTCTCTCCCCTCTCTGAGCCTGTGGCTCCCTCCCTATCACAAACACTCCTGTGGGCCCCTTTAGCTCCCCACTGTGTCCCTACCCTTCCTGTCCTATTCAATGTGGCCTCTTCTCTACATTTAGCTGTGAAGAGCTTTTTCTGCCAGTCTTTGGATCATTTTCTGGATTATTTACACTGATGTGTCTCTTATCCAGGTGTATCTGTGTACAAAGTAAGCTTAGGGTCCTTCTGTTCTGTCATCTTCCCCAAAGTCCAATATTTACAATATTTTAAAGAAAAAGTTCTGTCACACAAACTTTATTTCCACCTATATGTTTTCCACAATTGAGATAAACATTAAGATGTAATGTGATAGGAAGTTCCCTATCACCCATGAGCCCAGCTTTAAAAAGAAAAAAAAAATTAAAAGCTGTAATCTATAGAGCTAACAGATGAATAAAAATTATGAACTCAGAAACAGAAAGGTTATTGTTGGTATGAATGAACTATAGGAAACACTGAAGACAAACTTAAGGATACAGACAGTTAAGAGTTTAAGTCTAGGGGCGCCTGGGTGGCTCAGTGGGTTAAAGCCTCTGCCTTCACCTCAGGTCATGGTGCTGGGGTCCTGGGATCGAGCCCCGCATCACATTGGGCTCTCTGCTCAGCAGGGAGCCTGCTTCCCCCCTCTCTCTCTGCCTGCCTCTCTGCCTACTTGTGATCTATGTCTGTCAATTAAATAAATAAAATCTTCCAAAAAAAAAGAGTTTAAGTGTAGAGCTACAGGAATAATGATTTAAAAAGAAGCTAGAAATGTTATGAATCTTGAAAATGTAAAAACAAAAATGGGGAAAGCAGGAGAGAAAAATGGATGTATGAGGAAATCTACTTCATTTTTCCATCTTTCATGTTAAGAACTTTCCACCAAGAAAGATGAAAGAAGACAAAATAAAAATTTAACCCAGGTATTTACTTAAGGCAAATATGTAAAATCAAGAAACTCAAAATGATTATACGCTTAAAAATTGGGCCTACCCATAAAAGAGGAGAGTAAGCAAAATTAAAAATAAATCATAAGGTCACAAAAAATGACATAATCTAAAAGGACATTATAACTGATAAGTTCATCAAACTACACAAACTGTACATGAAGGAAATATTAGGAGAAACAGATTGAAACAGAGGCAAATGGGTGGCTCAATCAGTTAAATGTCTACCTTCTGCTCCAGCCATGATCCCAGGGTCCTGGGATCTGGCCCTGCATCCCAACATGCTCCCTGCTCGGCAAGGAGTCTGCTTCTTTTCCCTCTTCCTTTGCCCCACCCACTGCTTGTGTGTACTATCTCTCCCTCTCTCTCTCTCAAATAAACAAAAGGCTTTAAAAAAATAGATTGAAACACAATAGTGTTAAACTCATTTTTTATCCCCTTGACAATTAAACATAAAATATAGAAAGCCTTAATGATGATTAATATTAGATATATATTAGATGGAAAGACAGGTTTATATAAGTATTTTACTCTAATATCAATATCAATAAACCATTTTTCTAAGATAAATGCTAATTTGTTTTTAATAACCTTATATTTTAATAATATAATTTCAATAAATTCTAAGTGTTGTATAAAACATACCTTTTGACATATATCAGCTCTACTGTTGAATGCATAGTATATACTCACAACTGTGCAAAGATATAAGTACAATATTGATTTCACTGCACTCTTTGTAATTATACAAACTCAAAGTAAGTACATTTTAATAAAGTATTGCTAAATAAATTAATGCACTACCATATGATGGCACACTAGGAAGACCTGAAAATGAGGTAGCAAGAAATACTGGTGTAGTGTGCCACATTTTTCCAGTGCAAAATCCCCCTTTATATTTAATAAATATCTTGGGAAAAATATCTATGATACTATGCAAATAACCTGTTTCTCCCCAAAAAGAGAAATATATTTGTTAACTGGAATACAGTATTTTATATATTTCTTATTGTTTTGAGCCTCAGGGTATACACTCAAAATATCATCTTCCTAAGTTAATTATGTTAATTCTACTCTTCCCTTTCAGCGTTATGTTAGTTATGTTAGTGATATGTAATACACTCAGACAATTTTTTTATAGTTGGTTTTCCATTTTAGGTTCAAGAAATATTGTGAATTGCAGTTTATCTAGCTTTTTCCTTTCCATATTTGGGAGTGACACTTTCTGTAGCTCTGTACATTCCCAAGTGAAAACTAGAAGTTCTGATCTGTAATTACTTAAGTTTTCCTTTTAATATGAAGAAAACACAAATAACTAAATCTCAAACAATCCCCAATCCATGAACATATTTCTAATGCAATTATCAAACTGAATTTTCAGGAAGAGATAAAATTTTAAGTATATTGCATGGATGTCCTTGATTCCTTATAGTAAGACCCTGGTTTGCAAGTTTCCACAATTTGATTTAAGAGTTACTCAGCCATTTCAAATGCCGTTCTTAGCTGCCTTTATTTCCCTTTGGGCTCTCAATGATTCCCTCAACATAGCTGTGCCTAAATCAGCCTTGGTAATTACCCAAGCTTTTTTGAGTTTAAATAAAGAAAACAGTAATTGAATGAATATAGTTCTATTTCGGCCTATGGTGAACTTAGTTCTCTTTGTTAAGTGTCTTTACCATTCATTCTACAGCTGCATTCAACTTCTTAACTAATGCGAAGCTTTAGGGAAGAATTTCTAAGATGTTTAGAGAATCAAGGCAAGTGATTTTAAATCAAGTTGCACTGAGTTCGTTTTAACTATAATTTACAGATTCCAAAATGTATAGTAGTATATTACATAAGGACAGATTTTCTTCTGTATTCAGGTTTAACTGTCATTCATAAAACACACAGTACTGTACTATCAATAGAACGATTTGAAACACCTGACAACTGTTGAACAAACACAGTAATTCATTAAAACCTTGGAGAAGTTTTCTCTTCTGCACCATGAATAGCTTTTGTTTTACTCCTGCACAGAATACTAATGCAGAAAGCTTGTGATCAAAGTGAACTGGAGATGTGCTTTTAGGACAGGGAGTCACTCCACATCGGTGTTTCTGTTTGATTTTTTTGTTCAGTAAAACTGCCACTTGCAGTAGAAGTATACACAGAGAGGGAGACTGTGACAATTCTGAACAAGGAAATCAAGCAAGCTTGAGATGCTTTCTGATATTCTAAAAAACCTAAGTGGTTTTCCCTTACAGCCCAGCCTTTGCTATAATATCCTTTCTCTACTGTGGGCAAAGTGACAGGCTGGACAGCTACAGCCTCTCTTTCTATGTGGCAGGAATGTTCCTAGAAGTTGACAAGCAGCCCACACAATGTGGCTTGTACTCTTATTACTGAAGACAGGCTGAAAATGCATTGCTTGCTCTGGTGCTCATTGTTGCAGCTGTTACTAATGAGGTGCTTTTTTTTCTTTTCTTTTTTTTTTCATAACCAAGTAAGACTCTAGATGTCTTGTGACAAATCATAAATGTGGTTGTTTTTTCAGGTGTGAATGTAGATATTTCTACCAGACCTGTCTGGAGCAATCTTAAATTCTAAATGGCTCTATTTTGCATGTGTGTTTTACTGATGCTACACTTTAACATTATTTCTAAATGCTTTTAAGGAACATTTAACTCTTGTTTAGTCCTACTTGAAATGAAAAAAAGTATATTTAAAATAAAAATTAGTCTACCTTCTTAGTATCTCAATCTGATATTTTATTTCACCTGTAACATGAAAGTCTTACACGAAATTATAGTTCATGTTAAAGGATCATGTTTCCAAATGTTACTTAATTGAGTGAAAGATTTTCATAATAATAGAAACAGATTAAAAAACAAAAATATGATATGATCTCAGTTCTGTAAACCATATGTACCTCTATTTGTACTTCAAAATGTTAATAGTTGGTACCAAACAGTCCAGAAAGAGGCCCAAAGATGTATGGTCAATTATTTTACATAAAGATAATTTAAGGTAATTCAAGATAATAAAGATAAAATCAGATATTTTTATATCTGATATATCTGATATATAATATTTAGACATTATCTAATAAAGATAATTCAAAGGAGTGAGGATAGTCTTCACAACAATGGTGCCAGATCAACTGGACATCTACATGCCCAAAATTAAATAATATAAAAACCCTGACCTCATACCATATAAAAAATTAACTCAAAATGTATCATAGACTTAAATATAAAACTTAAAACCATACAACATATGGAAGAAACCAGGAGAAAACCGCTATGACCTTGGGTTAGTCAACAATTTCTTAGATATAATGCAAAGAAAACAAACCTACATATAAAAGATTATAAAATTAGATTTCTTCAAGATTTAAAAATTTGTTCTCGGAAAAATATTGTTTAGAAAATGAAAAGACAAGTCAGAATGGAAGAAAATATTACAAAATGATAATATATACAGAACTCTCAAAAATCAATATAAAAAAACAATAAAATATGGGCATAAGATTATCATAGACATTTCACCAGAGATATATACATATATAAGACTATAAATTATGACAAAGGAGCACATGAAAACATGCTGTCAACACCATTAGTCATTAAGAAAACAAAAATTAAAACCACTGTAAGATAACACTAAATATCTATTAGAAGGGTTCAAATTAAGAGAAAAAAAAAGCAATTATACAAAAGGGTGGCAAGGGTGCAAGCAAATGCCATGCTAATATATTGTTCTTGGGAATGCAAAAAGCTATAGACACTATGGAACAAAGGTATATCTCCATACAAAAAGTTTTATATGAAAGTTCTAAGAAACTTTATTCCTGAATGCCAGAAAGGTAAAACAAACCAGTGTCCATCAACTGGAAACAGATGAACAAATTGTACCATATCCATACAATGGAAATCTACTCAGCAATAAAAAGAATAAACTATATTCCTTTCAAAAGCATTCTGCTCAATAAAATAAGCCAGACCTAAAAAGAGTACATAGTGTATGGTTCTGTTTATATGGCATTCTGGAAAAAGCAAAATTTTAGGAATAATAATCAGCTCAGTAGTTGACACGGCCCAGGGTATAGGACGGAAATGAACATGAAAGGATTCAGGGGAATTTTGGAGTGATTAGATTACTCTGTAGTGATAGTTCTATGACTTATAAATTTGTCAAAATTCACAAAAGAGTACATCTGAAAAGGGTGAATTTTACTGTGTAAAAATAAGACCTCAATAAAACCAAAAAAAGTCACTATTACTTACTTTCAGGCATCAAATTTTCCTCCATTTGCTGTTTTATAATTTCCAATTTTTTCCTAATACTATAGCATTTTAGTACTGGAAAATTACACTTTTCTTACTATTGTAAATCAATTTGATTAGAGTTAGAGTCTAAAGCAGGCTTTGTAGTACTGACTGCTAGTCCAACACATCTTCTACAGATAAACAAGAGTGAAATTTTTCTTTGGAAGAATTCAGAATCTGTATTTTGAAGTAACTGAATAGAGATACTACAATGCAGAAAAAAAGGATCCACCAAGGCCTATCTATGTATGAATCATAAGGAGTCTTTTCATTTCCTCTCCTTCTAAATGAGCAACTATAACCCCTTGTACTTCTTTTTAAGATTTTATTTGTTTATTTGACAGAAAGAGAAATCACAAGTAGGCAGAGAGGCAGGCAGAGAGAGAGAGAGGAGGAAGCAGGCTCCCTGCTGAGCAGAGAGCCAGATGCGGGGCTCCCAGGACCCTGAGATCATGACCTGAGCCAAAAGCAGAGGCTTTAACCCACTGAGCCATCCAGGCATCCCATCCCCTTATACTTCTTAAATAAGGCTAATTTTTAGAATAAGAACCATGGATACTACTGTTAAAGTGATGATGTTCTTTGAGAATCAAAACTTCTCCCCAGAGAAATGGCCCTTCGAAATGTTACAGGGGCAATCCCTCTTTCAGGCTGTTGGAGCAGTATCAGGAGTCTCAAACTCAAATGAGTATAGGAACCATTCAGGCAACAGTAATGGGTTGAGCCAACTTGGTGTAATACAACAGGCAGTTTAAAAAAATAAGACATGGCCCTTGGAGTAGGTGGCCCCTACAAATAAGTCGACACTGAAAATTTTAAACACACTGTAGCTTAAACAAAACATTTCTGTTAACATGGTCAGCTGGAGGCTCTAGATTTGTGCATTACAAACAAAAGCACAGGAATTCCTTCTTTACTTTTTATGAGCTGGTTGATCAGAAAATAGATTTCATTGTCTAAATGAAAAAAATTTTCCTGGAAAAGCAACTTAACTTTTTTTTTTATCAAATTCATACAAATCATTCAGTGAAAAAAGAATCCATAGATAAAAGAAGAAACCACAAGGGAAATGAAAATATTTTGAATGAAACAAAAGCAAAAACTTTATAATTTATGAGATACAGCTAGAGTAGTGCTTAAAGGAAATTCAAGTTTTTCACTGCTTATATTAACAAAGAAAAGAAAAAAGGAAAAGACAAAAATCTCTAAATAAAAACTTAAGGGTTCATCTTAAACTAACATAAGAGCAAACTAAACTCGAATTAAACAGAAAGAAAATAAGATTAAAGCAGAAATCAACAAAATCAAGTTAGAAATAAATACAGAAATCAATGAATTCAAAAGCTGATTCTTAAAGATTAATGAAATTGATGAACTTTAGTTAGACGGAGTGAGAAAAAAAGAGAAAAATCACAAATTTTTAAACAGTAAAGAAATAGGGGTGCATTGTTTCTGAGCTACAGAAAATAAAAGGATTATAGGAGAATACTGTGTACAGCTTTATGCCAACAAATTAGATAACTGATGAAATGGACAAATTTCTAGAGACAGAACTGCTAAAAATGACTCAAGGTAAAATGGAGACTCTGAATAATCTCAATAATCCAGTTAAGAAATGGAGTTTGTAATTAAAATTATCCCCATAAACAAAAGACTAGGCCCAGAGAGCCTCTCTTTTAAAATGTAGCATTTACTTAAAGAATAAATGTTACCAGTCGTTCATAAACTCCAAGAAAATAGAAGAGACAGTACTTTCCTTCTCATTCTAAGAAGCTACTACTACTATGATACCAATCCAAAGCTATACCAAAATGAAAGGTTGGTTTAACATCCAATATCAGTCAATATATCATATAAGGAGTATAAAAGACTAACCCTGCTTTTCCAATAAAATAAAACAAAATTTAATTACAATTTGTGGTAATATATCTCAACAATTTAAAAAATAAAAAGGAATTTTCCCAACCTGAAAAAGGGAACCTATAAAAAATCTACAAATAGGGGTGCCTGGGTGGCTCAGTGTAAAGCCTCTGCCTTCGGCTCAGGTCATGATCCCAGGGTCCTGGGATCAAGCCCCGCATCGGGCTCTCTGCTCTGCTTCCTCCTCTTTCTCTGCTTGCCTCTCTGCCTACTTATGATCTCTGTCTGTCAAATAAATAAATAAAATCTTTTTAAAAAATCTACAAATAACCTCTTTTTTAACGTTGAAAGACTGAAAGCTCTCCCCATAATATAGACATAAGACCATGTCCACTCTAACCACTTTTATTCAATAATTAATTCTAATCATTACAATAAGACAAACTAGAATAAAATATAAAAGCATTCAGATTATAAGGAAGTAGTAAAACTATTCACAGTGGACTTGATGCATTTTGTGGAAATACACACACACACACACAAAAAAAAGTTGTTAAAAATAATAAATGATCTGGGGTGCCTGGGTGGCTCAGTGGGTTAAAGCCTCTGCCTTCGGCTCAGGTCATGATCCCAGGGTCCTGGGATCAAGCCCCGCATAGGGCTCTCTGCTCAGCAGGGAACCTGCTTCCCCCTCTCTCTCTGTCTGCCTGTCTGCCTCTCTGCATACTTGTAATCTCCGTCTGTCAAATAAAATCTTTAAAAATAATAATAATAATAAATGCTCTAAAGTTGCAGGATACAAAATTAGCATATAAAAAATTAGTTGTGTTTCTATACAGTAACAATGAACTACCCAAAAGGATATTAGGAAAACAACCTTATTTGCAATAGCACTAAAAATAATAAAATAAAAATAAACAACTAGGGAGACGAAAGATGTATATACCAAAAACTACACTGACAAAAGAAATTAATGAAGACACAAACAAATGGAAGGATATCCCATGTTTTGGATTGAAAGACTTCCTATTGTTAAAATGTTCATACCACCCAAGCCAATCTACTAAGTCAATGCAAAATCCTAATGACAATTTCTACAGAAATAGAAAAACAACAATTCTACAATTTATATGAAGGAACAAGAGACTACGAATACTCAAATCAATAGTGAGAACAACAAAGCTGGAGACACTGGGTGTTCCGATTTCAAAATACATCACAAACCTACAGTAATCAAAGCAGTACAATACTGGCATAGAGATAGACTTATAGACCAATGAACAGAATCCAGAATTCAGAAATAAATTCACCTATTAACCATCAACCGACTAGATAAGGGAGCCAAGAATACACAATCAGAAAAGGATAGTCTCTTTAACAAATGGTATTGGGAAAACTGGTTCTCCACATGCAAAAGAATGAAATTGGGCCTTTACCTTACTCCATACACAAAACTCAAACTGAACTGAAGACTTAGACATAAGACCTAAAACTATAAAAGTCCTAAAATAAAACATAGGGTAAAAGATCCTTGATTGGTCTTGGCAACAATTACATGAATATGTCACCAAAATCAGAGAAAAAAATGCCCACTGACTGATAAGTGGATAAAGAAAATGTGGTATAAACATACAATGGAATACTAGTCAGCCTTCAAAAAGAAGGAAATTCTGAAATATACCACAATACAGATAAAACTTGAGGACATTAACTGAAGTAAGTTAATCATAGAAAGACAAATGCTGCATGATTCTACTTATATGAGGAATATAAAATAGTCAAATTCATAGAAATAAAAAAGGGAATGATTGTTCCCAAGGGCTAGGAAGAAGAGGATATGGGGACTTCCTAGTTAGCATGCATCAAAATTCAGTTAAATAAAATGAATAAGCACTACAGATCTGTTGTTCATTGTACCTACAGTCAACAATGATATAGTGTACTAAAGAGTTGTTTAGAGGACAGATTTCATGTTGAGTATTCTTACAACAATAAAATTCAATTAAAAAAAAAGGGAAAAAAACCCTAATGGATGACACTTTCTAACTCTAACCACCTGAAATATCCAGTTTTCTTGAGTAGCAGATGTACCGAATAAAGTTTCCAGTTCCAAAATTTGAATAAGGTTGAAGACAAGTTGAGAAATTTAAAGGTTTCCCTTCCTAATTCACCTTCTTCTATTGATATTTTGACCACAGAATTATTGATTAGATTACAAATTTATTCAGGTTATCATTCTACACAGTTATACATGAACCAGTAATATCATAGGGTTACTTCTGCAAATTCATTAAGTTTGATTCTCAGTATTTGCACAATGAAAATGTGGCTGTGGCTTATAAAACACCAAATACACTGATGTATTATTGCAGCTTGTAAATAATATATCAGATGGAGGAGAATTTGAGCTAAGTACCCAGCAATATTTATATAGTAGCTATAATAATGTCAGTGGGATTCATCAATAGGACTTTCTTAGGGACTTTATTCATTTCTCTTGGACCCTCATAACACATTGAGAAATTCTGTTAAGAGATTTTGGTCCATTTCATTTTATTAGATTCCTCATGATATGTAGCATAATCTCTGAAAATAGAAGTACAGAAATTCAGACCCTACTATATTCTCTGCTAAGTTCTAGATTTCTCTCTCTCTCTCTCTTTTTTAAAATCATCTTTGTTTTCTTGGAACACTGAAAAAATAAAGTTAAAAAAATCTTTTGTTTTAATTAGGAATTCTGCAAATGCTTACAATTTGCAGAAAGCAGTTATAATAAGTTTTAATTATATACAGAATAAATTGAGATATAGAAGGATTTGTACTACACAAAGCATTCATAAGACTTTTAATTGTTAACAGTTGGGGCTCAGGATTCTGGGAAGTTAAAAGTCCCTAGAAATATAAGTACTTGAAATGCTGTAAACATGTTATTACAATGATACCTAGATGGTTTCAAATTCTCCAGACACAAGGGTTTTAATATATTCTATTAATGAATTTTTTCTAGAAGCTTTGCTTTATCATTTGGAAGGTTGGCCCTCAAACAATTGTCCCATCCTTTTATACCAAACATGAGGGAATTATATTTCAGCAAAGGAGATTTTTTTTTAAGTTAAAAGTGATTTATACCCCTGTATGACTGGTAAAATTTTTTGGCCCTCCAGAGATTATTAGAATTCCAAACATCAGTTCTGTCTCTTTCAGTCTGTTGACTTAGAAAAAGTTCTCTTCATTCTCTTAAACATTGGTAACCTCTTCATCTTCAGACCAAGGTGGGATACAATATATCTTAGAAGCACTTAGAGGTTTAGGTAAGATAATGCATGTAGAGGAACCTAACACAGTGACTTACAAATGAAGTAGAATAAGAAAATTTAGTTAAATAACTTGTAGTTTCATTCATCAGTATGAACTGTATGGACAGAATACTGTTCAACAGTATTTGTTGAACATCCAAATAGGTCAAGAGATATTCAATAAGCATAAATTGATTTTGAATTAAGAAATATATTTGATAGTGCCTCATTGTTTTTCAAGGACTAAGAATAATGTGTTCATAGAAATGTCTTACTCCAGTATGGATAGAGAAAACTAAGAGTTGAGGATTCACTAAAACATTCCAGACTCAAACGCATTCTAAATGCTAGGAGCCTGAATTTTCCATATTCGTTTCTGGTGTTATAGAATGGTGGTGCAAAACGGTTAAGAGCATGGGTTGGAAATCACACCTCACAAAAATAAAGTCTCTGCCTTGTCCTTTCCTTGCTCTTTCACCTTGGGCAATTTACTAGGATTCAGAGGTCTCCCCTGCAGGGCGGAAGCATTAACAGGCTATCACACAGGGTTGCCATGAAGATTAAATACATCAACTCATGTTAAGACTGGCACATTGTAAGCATCTAATAATTGTTAATTATTTTTTTAATTGCATAAACTTACTGAGCGTCCTCATCAGTTATACAGACACAGAGTAAGATGCTAAAAAACATGATTTCAGCTTCCTAAAAAGATATTTTAGTTTGGCTCTTATAAATTTCTTCCTTTAACCTCCTTTGTGAAGGCTTTAAACATTACTCTTTGTGTGAGAGGCGCTTTTTCCCCCTCCTTTTTGAAAGTGAATATAATTCTCCATCTTTTGTTGTTGTTGGTAATTCATGAAGATTTTCAAAACTCCTGAGAAAATTTCTCACATCTTTAATCAGAAACAGGGGGAGAAAAGCATAAATCTTGAACAGGTTGAAAGACAACTATGTAAAGAAGAGATTCACTGACAATGGGAACAAAACGCAGTAATAGACAACCAGAGTGTCTTCTTTCATTTTTTGACCTTTAATTGAAAGATTGAAGATAAGTAGTTCCTGCGAGAAAGAAAAAGGCTGATTCACTTGCCCTGTAGCTTAAAGTAAAAAAGCTTCCTGGAAACTTTACTATATATTATGAATCACTCTCTTGTCACTCTAAGAAGTTCATAGCTAAGTAAAATGCTGGGAATGGATTGATGGTGCTATGACAGGCACCAGGGCTGAAGGAAGAGGTGAAAGGCCTCTAGATAATACATCTGGGCCTCCCTCAAGTCATTTTTTGTAAAGCTGATGTTCCTGAACTAAGACTTTCCTGCCTCACTGTATTAGAAAAAAAATGCTCTTTAAAAATTCCCATTATTTTAAAACATTCCAATCTATTGAGCAAGGTTATGAAAAGCCAAGTGCATTTTATTGTCCTTTAAATTTAAATATTCCCTGTGTCTTCAGAATTATCTCAAAGGGCTCTTCAAACATAAATCCTTAAGTACTAGTAGCATTTATTAAGGAACCCATTGAAAATCCCATAATAATTGGACCCTGGACAAGAGGTTACTGAAAAAAAGGAAAAAGTTGGATTCAAGCCAATATCTAACATCATTTTACAATCCATAAAATCACTTATTTTTTTCACCACTCTTCCTCTAAGTCAATCAAACTCATGTGTTTTTGTATTTACCAACTGTTATTTAGCCATAACTGTTATTAAAGCTTTATAGATTTTAAAGCTTTCACCAATAGGAGATGGAGCAAGTGAGCACAAGCAGGGGGAGCAGCAAACGGAGGGAGAAGGAGAGAGTCTGATGCAGGACCTGATCCCAGAATCCTGGGATCATGACCTGAGCTGAAGGCAGATGGTTAACTGACTGAGTCACCCAGGCATCCTTAAGCAGAGAATTCCTAAAAAAAATTTTTATCAGACACAGTGATGCAAAGATCAAATAATGAATCTAGTTGATTGAACAGAATTAAAGATTTATTCAAATTCTATAATAAAATGTAGCTTAAAGTTAGTATAAAAGCTCAAGATTCAATGGTGTCTATGTTAGGGACAGTTCAGTTATGGTGAAAGGATCAAGAAAGTTTCCTGGATTTTAGATACTAGGAGAGAAAGGTAGAGGAGAGAAGGAGGGAGGGAGGGAGGGAGAGCAAAGTAGGGAGGGAGGGAGAGAGAAAGGTGGGAGGGCTAGGGAGAAAGAAAGAGGGAGAATGTTAGGTATAGGAAACTCAAAGTGACCCTGTATAGAGGGGAGAAAGTGGAATGTGGTTTTTGGAAGGTGAATGACCCTATATGACTTGAAGGTAGAGTATGAGAATTATAAAGTTAGAAAAAAAGGGTTGAGTGGGGGCTAACTGTATCTTGATCATTATTAAACTAACTAGCCATTTATTAAGCTATTAAAGAAAGGCCACATGTTATAATAAAAATTTCTTGGTTTTATTATCAGATGGACTTGGAGTTATAATGGATCTGAATCCCACTAACTGCATGATGCTAAGCAAGTTACTTATTCTATTTGAACCTCACTTCTCTCATTTGTAAAATGTAGATCATACCTAATTTTCAAGTGTCCAAAATTTACAGGTTCTCTATATGAAATATCTGTCATTATGGTTAGAAATACTTAGGCATATAACAAATGATTA
The DNA here is from genome assembly GCA_004024625.1 of Mellivora capensis. Lineage (NCBI taxonomy): Eukaryota > Metazoa > Chordata > Mammalia > Carnivora > Mustelidae > Mellivora > Mellivora capensis. Next base: position 61,435 of record PISX010007143.1, read on the forward strand.
CTAATGATAAGCATTCGTTGGAGTTTACTATTTTATAAACTACACTAAGTTGTGTTATTTTTTAATTATTATTTTAGAACTAGTATGTTCAGCAGAATTTAGGTTCCTGGGGCAAAGACTTATCTGTTATTTACTTCTATATCCCTAGTGATTAGAACATTTCCTGGATTGTAACATTTGGTTAGTCAATATTTGTTTAATGAATAATAATCATACTCAGCATATTATTACAAACATTCATCACTGTCAAAATAAAATTTTAGAAAGATTAATCTGGACTATGCAGAAAAGATTAGAGTGAAGGGAGGTAGAAGCCTCCTTTGTGAACATGCCATCAGAATAACTGAGATGAGAAGACATGCATGACTGTGAGAACAGATGGAATAAAAGGGAGATGTTCAACAGACGTTATGGTGAGGAATGCCTGGGTGGCTCAGTCAGTAAAGCATCTGCTTCGGCTCAGGTCATGAATCTGGGTCCTAAGCATCTAGCTTAAGCATCAAGTCCTGCATCAGGCTCCCTGCTCAGTGGGGAGTCTGCTTCTCCCTTTCCCTCTGCCTCTCCCCCCTGCTCCGGTGTGTGTGCCCTCTCTGTAATAAGTAAAATCTTTAAAAAAAAAAAAAAAGAAAAGAAAAGATTACAGTGGAGCAAAGAACTGCTAGAACTCAACAATTGATAATATATACTAAAAAGAGATAGGCTGTCTCAATACAAATTTAAAAACTGATGATGCTTAAGGTTTTGAGTTTTAGCATTTAGAAGGAAACGGATCTTAATTCACCAAAATGAGGGTATCAGGAGAAAGAGCTGATCTGCAAAGAAAGTGAACAACTCAACTCTAGATATTATATGTGTGTGCGTATAAATATATATTGTGTTTTCTATGTCAAGGACTGTGAAAAGAGCTTTATATTCATTATCACATTAAATCTTTCTCAAAAGTTTTATGAGGTAGATAAATAACTACTCGCTCTGTACACAAACAAGGAAACCGAGACACACAGTCATTGAGTAACATGTCGAGGGCAAAAGAGATAGAATATGGCCGAAGTGAGTCTGCACTGTCCTGACTCCAGAGATCCCAACTGTAAGGCTCCACTGCATAGTTCAAATATAAGGTGTAACTGGAGCATATGGGAGGGGAAGGAATATAAACTGTCTAATAATTCAAATGAAGGGTTTATAATTCCACTATTACAATGCATTGTGAATGTTTTTTTATTTTTAAGAAATCCCTTTCATATTATTTCCAGAAGTGGTTGTACAATAGAATCATTTGCCAGATAGTCCCATATTTAATTCTTTAATCACAAATATTTAATTCCAAGCAGAGATTGGCAAAAGTACAATTCAGTTAACTCTTAGGGTGGTGACAAAGACCCCAGTAAAGAAAGGGACACCAATAAGGAGAATCCTAGGTGACATGGACCTTTCTCCAGGCTGAATCTAACAACTCAGCTAACATTTTATCATCAACTGTATATTTTATTTTACACATGAATTTCCTCAGAAACTATTAGAAGTACATTAATTTCATTCTCAGTGGTCAATTTTCAATTTCGAAATATAAATGGTGAAAGCAATTTTTAGGTTTGTATGTACTTAGTTGATTCATGAAATGAGTTTTAACAAATGTCCTAGAGAATCCTCCCTCTATCTCCCATTTGTCCAGATAAAGAACACTATCATTCCAGTGAAGGACATAACTTCAGCAACATTTTTAATTCATCTAATTCATGCTATACTTCAACAAGTGCCTAATCGCAAATCAAAGTTATTTTTAGGAAATGATGTTTTAAGCATCTAACAGCATCATGTTATCGAGGCCGGTATATCACTTAACAAACTGAAGGAAAACAGCTTTATGTCCAAGCAATAGTTTATAGTTGATTTTACTAGAGAGGAAGGAGCTCTGCATCTCATAATCTTGATGCTGAAGTAGTCTTCAGTTAACTACAAGGCCTTGTGGACCCAAAAAAGTTAGATTTTACGATTTTACATCAGTCCTTTAGCAAGTAGACAATGTTAAGCATAACACAGACTGTGAGACCAAGTATCTGTAACTATGTCATAAGGAAGGAAGTGCTCCTCACTAGATATGTACTAATGCTTCATTATGGGGCTAGATGACAATAGAAAAGCTGCTGTGTGTAGTTACGTGGACTTTTGTACTTCTCTATTGATTGCTCTTGGTTTTTTGAGTTTGTAGAAGGGAAATCAACAGCTTGCTCTTTTCAACACGGTCACTTGAGAGTACTCAACATACATCTCTGTTCTTGATGTGTCCTCAGTTAATTATTATGAAATTGAATAGAAGTTGAGATTCCAAAATAATTTAACTTAGAGAGGAGAGAAGCTCAAAGGGTACAAAGTTTCAGTTACAAGATGGGTAAGTCCTAGAGATCTACTTACAGGATGGTACCTACAGCTAATACTTTATGGTATACTGAAAACTCTGCTAAGTGCTCCTATCACAAAAATAAAAATAACAATTAATAAAGAGGGTGGAAAGAAACCTTTGGAGGAGATGGATATGTTTGTGGCACAGATGTCATGATGGTATCACATATGTTTGCTTATGTCCGAACTCATCAAGTCATATACATTAAATATGCTTTTTGTGTCAACTCATGCTTCAATAAAGTGGTTTTTAAAAAAATCCCCATATTCTGAACTCACATGAAGTATCTTGCCACTTAAAAATTCTTAGCTATGGTGCAAATCGACTTGGGGTATACAGTACTCCCATATTCCCTAACTCCGGGGGACCTGACAGTTGCCACCGCACAGACAGATTATCAGCATGGCACACAGTTGTAGAGCTAGAAGCACACTTGTATGAGCAGCTTTGGTGAGGATTAAGTCAGGATTCAGTTCTCAGGGTTCCTGGTTCTCATTTATATTTTCCCACTGGATACTCACTAGGCCCCCCAGCCCTCTGTGGGAACTTAGAAATACAGCAATACAGATCCTGGGCCAGAATCTGCCAAACAGCTTTTTGTCTAGGAACTTTCTATTACTTTTTTAAGGACAGCAACAGTTTCCTTGAGTAGAGTCAAGAACAGGTGATGCATAAGAAAACTCTTTACAACAATAGGTTTTTTGATTCCAAGAAATAACAGGTTTCCATATTCATCTGAGGCTCTTTCTTGACTGACACATTGAAGAGGCTCTTCCGACTCCTTGCCAAGCTTACTTCTGCCCTGGGTGTAGAAAGCATAATATACAGACTGAGAATGGAATTCATGCTCAATGAAGGCAGGTGAGTATACAAGGACTAGATCATTAACACTTCAATAGCTTCACAGTTATTGGAGAGAGGTGCTCTTTTTCTTGGGATTAATCTGGTTTATATAATAAAGGATGCAGTGGATTAATGAGACTTTTAAACTTTTTCTAGCCTAGACAAAGTTTGGGTTGTCCTGGAAAATGGAAAGGAAAATAAAAGCCTTTTTAGGTCTCATCTTTGAAAAGCAGGTTTTTTGGGTTTTTTTGTTTTTGTTTTTGTTTTTGTTTTGCTATCAAAGAGCAGAACTACTAAGCAGAACTGACATTCCAAATAGGCGATGGCAATAATAACCCATGAAATAGAATAAGGTAAAAATCTCTATTATAATATTTAGGTATACTGGACATAAGTCTACTTTTAAAAGGGGTTTACTACTAAAACCTGTAATAAAACAGGACAAAATATTATCACATGCCTCCCATTGATCTAGGTTCTTTCTTACCTACCTGATGCAAGAATATTTGCAAACAATTAATAAAAACACGAAGTAAATAAAAAATAATAAGCGGTATTCATCTAGTCACTAAAATGTCAGGCTGTTCTCTGGTAAGAGCTTGATTTTTTTCATTTTTGTTAACATTCATATAGGTACCAATTATTTTAAAGACAGCATTACAAAGAAGGCCTTTGTATCAGTGACTCGGAGACAATGTATTTGGTGCCAATATATAAGAATGGCTGACTTTTATTGAGTGTTTAATATATGCTAGCCCTGTACCTGCATTATGAAGTTTAATTATCATAACAAATGTAGCAGTTGGGTACTTCCTTATTATGTCTTATAGACTAAAATATTATAGCTTAAGCAGTTAAAAGCAACTTGCCCAAGGCCAAATGGCTAATATATGGCCCAGAGAGGATTCAGAGACAGGTCTATCTGACACTGAATCAAGTGCTTTTAACTCTTCTGATGTATTGTTCTCTACTTCTGCTTATGAAATGATTTTAATGTATAATCTCTAATACAACTCCATTAAGAAATTATAAGTGATATTATAGAAAGAAATTCTATATCATGTACTTACTCATATATAGCCTATTATTGGTCAGCCTTTTAAAAACCATGTTGTTTTGTTAATTATCAGGGATTTGTTCCTGTGTGTGGTAGAATGCAAAGTACTAAAGTCAGGAAGGATATCCGTATAGCAAGTGAAGGGGGACAATGTGAAAGTGGGCAGTACAGGGGAGAAGGATCACTTTTAGAGTTATTAAAATAAGAAGCAAAAATTCAATTACAAAACCATCACCCTCCTAAGAACCTACCACCATTTTGGGCTATTCCTTACTCTATGTACTCAAGATATTGATGGCCTCATTGCTATAGAAGTTACATCACATCTTAACAGATTGTTATTGTTTCAAAATCAAAGTCGAAAACCTGCTTTGTGAGAACAGAAATAAATAAAGGAATATTTACTTAAAATAGTACTAACTCAGACATCACTAAATGATAAGACTATCATTCTTTCAATAATTATGACCTCCATAAACTTTTTTTTTAAAAAAGATTATTTATTTATTTATTTGAGAGAGAGAGATAGTGAGCACAAGCAGGCAGAGCAACAGGCAGAGGGAGAGGGAGAAGCAGGCTCTCCACTGAGCAGAGAGCCCCACGTGGGGCTTGATCCCAGGACCCTGAGATCATGACCTGAGCCAAAGGCAGAGGCCCAACCCACTGAGCCACCCAGGCAACCCTAAAAATTATTTTTCTAAAATGCAATTCTGATCATAAGATTGCAGTGTTTAAAATTAGTCTCCAATTCTTCATTATTTGCAAGTAAGTTCAAGCTTCTTAGTATGATATTATTAAAATTGGGTTTTGGTTAAACTTTTACAGTCACATATGTCACCATTTCCCCAGTGCATCATTTTACCCTACAGTTGAATCAACATACTTCTGAATCTATGAATATTTATGTTATGGGCTGCACGTATAACCCCAAAATTCATATGCTTAAGTCCTAACCCCCAGTACCTCGAATATGACTATGAAAATAAAAGAACTTTAAATAAGTAATTAAGACAAAATGAGGTTTTTAGGGTAGGCTTTACATCAATATTACTGGTGTACTTATTAGAAAAGGAAATAAGGACAGGTTCATCTGGTGGGAAGACCATGTGAAGACACAGTGAGAAGACTGGCATCTACAAGATCGTCTTCAGAAAAAACTAACCCTGCCAACAGCTTCATCTCCAGAATTGTGAGGAAATAAATTTCTATTGTCTAAGTCACCCAGTCTATGGTACTTTGGTAAGGCAGCCTTAGCAAACCAACAACAAAATAACATTCATTTAAGGGCCGAATACAATAAGTACTAAACGTTTTCTTGCCCCTACCTTCAGATGCCTTTCTTTATGTACCTGGTGTGATTCTACTCATCCTTCATAACTCAGCTCTACTGGATCTGAAAAATGACCTCTTTGCCCCTTCTAAGTACTTTATACACCCTGTTCTTTTGGCATGTATGATTTCAGGCTTCATCTTGTTAGGTTGACTTCAATTTAACTGGGAGACTATTTTACTATGAAATCTGGAGTTCTAGCAATTCCAGGATTAGGCAAGATATTTGCCTGGATTTTTGTTTCTATTATCCAGAACCACCTGGTAACAACCTCTACTCCTTTGCCTCAGATTGTTTTTACCCTTTCTTATAGTTGATATTTAAGGTTAATAATTCTGGGTATTCATGTGTTGATCTATTAATGCTGGTTAAAAGGGAGAAATCAGGGGCACCTGGGTGGATCAGTGGTTTAGGCCTCTGCCTCGGCTCAGGTCATTATCTCAAGGTCCTAGGATGGAGCCCCACATCGGGCTCTCTGCTCAGCAGGGAGCCTGCTTCCCCCACCCCCTTTGCCTGCCTCTCTGCCTGCTTGTGATCTCTGTCTGTCAAATAAATAAATAAATCTGAAAAAAAAAAAAAAGGAGAAATCAAAGTCCCCAGGTGTTTTTACAAAAATCAAATGATGCAATGCTCCTGGCTGAAGTGTCACAGGGAGATGGGAGATAAACTCCCAGGACAAGAAAAAATCATTTTATAAGTGATTGGATTGATTCAGTCTCTACTTATAACAGATCCTAAACCCAACTAAAATCCATAACATAAAATAATGATGATTAATTTAAGACAGACATTAGCAACCGTTTTCTGTAGCACCAGATAGTATGTATTTTCAGCTCTGCAGGATATAGGTCTCTACTTCAACTACTGAAATATGCCAGTGTAGCATAAAAGCCACAATGTTAGCAAAAGCGTTCCAACATAACCTTATTAACAAATCTAGGTGATGGCCTGGATTTGGCCTGCAAGCTTAGATTTGCTGACCTTTTATTTACAGAATGGGGAAAGGGGTGAAATGATATTTCCTTAACTTGACAAAGGGCTTTGAAAAGCAGAGAAGGGAATCTAGATTAGCTGTGGCCAGTTTAACTCCTGGCAACACACTGAACATTAACCTATAGATATTCAAAATATCAGTAGAAGAGTTTCATAGACAACTTTTAAAAGGACAGAAAGAGAAGTCCTGAACTTAAATTCTGTAATATTTCTACAAAGAAATAATACATGGAAGGAAAAAATAAAGGTCAGCCAGAGGAGAGGAATAGTCTGATGAAGAAATCCTCTTCTTAACCATAGATCCCTTTCCCAAGTAATTCCCCTCTACATTTTAGTCCCTATCATTCATGTCTCCAAATCATGAATGCTGTGCTCTAGCCCTTTACACAATTTACCCAGCAGTACTTTTTCACAGTACAGAAATGCCCTTTTGATTCCAGCAGTAGCTGAGTACTTCCTAAAATATGTATCCATGACCTAAAACAAACAAACAAAACAAGAACAGACTCACAGATATAGGAAACAAACTGTTGGTCACCCAGAGGAGGGAGGTGTAGGGAAACAGGCTAACTAGGTAAAGGAAATAAAGAGGACAAACTTCCAGTTATCAAATAAATAATTCTTGGGGTTATAATGTGCAGCCTAGGGACCATAATCAATAATACTGTATTGACACTGGAGGTGACAGATGGCAACTTGACTTACTATGGTGATCATTTTGTAACACATATAAACATTGAACCACTATGATCTACACCTGAAACAAACAGGATATTGTATGCCAACTATAGTCCAATAAAAGTTAATTAATTAATTAAGTGTGTATCCATGTAAGTAAAAGACAATAACTAAGTTCCAACCCACCTCCCCTGTTCCTTCCTAATGGAATCCCAAATTTGCTCAAGGTAGCAATGTACTTAGCTAAGAATTTCAAATTCTAAGGGGCCTTGCAACTAGAGTGGCCACATGAACTTGTAGAGGCAACACCGTATGATGCCATTTTGCTGTCTCCTCACATATCTTTCTCTTCTTCCCATTTGAAATAAGGGTGAGATATCTAGAGAAGCAGCAGTCACCTCACAACACTAATAATGAAAAACACCTGTTAATAATGACAGACCAACTACTAAAATGAATCTGAGTTTGGATGACAGCCTTAAGCAGCAGCACCTGTCTTGGGCTGACTAACTCTAGATTTCTAATTACATGAAAAAGAATGAAATTCTAAGTCAGTGGTAACTGGACCCAGCATTTTTTTTTCTGCCCACACATCAAACTAATAAAATGGCTAATCCATGGTTATGGTAAACACAAGAGGATGACTGTATTAATTTTCTATGGAGGCTACAGCCACCAACTTAGAGGTTCAAAACAATGCAAACATTATTTTATAATTCTTTAGGTCAGAAATCTGACACAGGTCTCACTGGGTTAATAGCAAGATATTGGCAGTGTTATGTTCCATTCCAGAAGCTCCAAAGGAGAATCCCTTCCCTTACCAATTCCAGCTTGTAGAGTCCATACATATTCTTTGACTCATGCGCCCCTTCCTCCATCTTCAAAACCTTTCTTCAATAACTGTATCTCTGACTCCAGCCTAGAAAGGTTCCCTGCTTTTAAAGACTCACATGAAAAGACTGAGCCTGGATAATCCAAGATAATCTCCCCATTGTCAGGTCCTTAACTTAATCACAAGAGTCCCTCTTGCCATATAAGGTAATTATTCACAGGTTCTGAGGATTAAGATGCGGACATCTTTGGGTTCTGGCTACTATTCTGCCAACCACAATAACAAAAAGAAAATAACATAAATTGTGAATTATATATCTGGGTTTCCTGGTATAACTCAAGTTTCTTGTTTAGAGTTATGCAAATAATAGAAGGATAATAAAAAATAACTATCTTACCAGAAATAGGAAGTATTATACCATTTTTAAAATTCCATACTATTGTAATGCTATCTTATCAGCAATAATCTACCTTTCCAGGATGGATAATGAGCCTGAACTTCCCTAAAATTGGAAATGCTTAAAATTGAATTAGGCAGAAATAATGAAAAATTTCTATTATTCACACATGGTTTGCTGCAATTTTTCAGCAGGACAGATTATAGAGGTAGAAAATTTTATAGAGCAAATGACTGCTTCTCAGGAAAAGTAGTTTTAGAAATCAGAAAGTGAAAATTTATACAAAAACTTATGTAATAACAAATACTTTAAACCTTTTATCATTTATAATATGAGTTTTCACTTATATCATCCCACTTAATCCTACATTTTTCCTAGTATTGAGGAATATTAAAAAGGAATTTTTGATTACTCTCTCCTACTTCATCTTCTATATCTGGTAAACCACCAAGTTATTTAACTCTTTTGCAGAGAATCTTTTTGGTTTCCATATCCTTGCCATACCCACTGTCAAATCATGCCCAGGTACAACGTAATTTAGTGTTTAAATTACTTACTTTATTTTATCTTAAATTCTCACCTCTATATATATCCTGCATGCTGCTACAATACATATCTACAATATATCCTATCTACTGCTGCCAGAACTATTTAGAACCAAAAATATTCCAAGTATTCTAGATTTGTGATAGATCCTCCCATTAAAGGGAAGCTTGAGAAGTATCCAGCTACCCTTTCATTTAACTCTTCTAATAGCCAATAACATTATGTTTTGCAAGGCTCTCCATACTAGTAGCATGGGTAAATTTTTTGGTTATTTGGAAAACATCCTTTGCTATTTTCATTTAATTCCCTATAAAAAAAAGGAATTAAACATTGTAAACCACATGCACTAAATTCCCTCTCTCTTCAGCATTATACATTTTTAAACATTTGAAGATAATTATCATATCTCTTCTAAATCACATATAGTCTCAGTTAAGCATTCCCCATCCCCAATTCTTTCTCATCACAACTGGAAGCTCAAGATCTTTCTACTGTCTTTTTTGGTATATCACCGTTCTTCAATGATACACTGAAACTTTTATTGCTTGGGTTAAACCGAGTATTGCTAAGACCACGACATTGTAATGTACAAGGAACAGGTGAATATGGCTGTTTTTTATGCTGCCTATTATTACTATGAATTCTGTGACTTTCATGTTATAGTTTCTTCCACAACTTTTCATTTGACCTACTTCAAACATGATCTCTACCATTCTAATCTTTTACAATTTATATTTTAAAATAAATATTTATTACACATGTAATATTTTTTCATTTAAAAAATAAGTAAAAAGAAAAAAAAAACATATAATTTTGGCATTCAAAGAATTACTATCCACTTGAACCTAAAAAAGAAAATCACATTTTCTAGATCAAATGATTTGGATCAATCTTCCCACCAAGGATAACTAGAACACTCAGACATATAACAGACATACTTACCTAGATAGAGAGATAGACAGATATAAAGACATATAAATATCCTTGAACACCAATAAGATGAAGAATATTTATTTTAATGCTACCATATCCAATCACAGATAGAAATCCAAAGAGGTAAACTAGTACTTTGGACAGACTTTCTGCTGCTAATATTGAACATAAGAATCTAAGAAGCACTTCTGATAATATCTCAGGGAAGGGAGGAAAAAAAATCTCTGGAGTCCAAGGTTCCAAAAACATGAAAGTATTGGTATCTCTACTACTACAGAGTGGGACCTTAAAGGGCTGCAACCAAAGAGTGAACCAAAAATAGAAAAAGATTGTTCTCACAGAAACTTGAAAAAAAAAAGCTTCAAATACCCTCAATTCCCGGGAATTGGTTAAAGTAATCTCAGATTGCTGGTATCCTCAGTAGAAATAACTACAAATCCTCTATGCAGGATTATATCATAACTTTAATCCTCAAATTATTTCTATTTCAAATATATATAAATTATAAATTTTCAGGTATAATGTCAGTTATACTGTCAGAATGATCAAGACTACAGGAGATAAGACTAAATGAATGAAAACTAAAATATGCGATAGTCAAAAGAAACAGAATAACAGGGGTCCTAGATACTGGAAATAGAACTCACATATTTTAATTTAAGAAGGAAGTTGAGAACTTTGAAAGAGAATTATTAACATTATTAAGGGAGTTAGATTTGAAAGAAAACAGAACTTTTGAACTGAAAAAAACATACCACATATAAAATTAGGAATCCAATAAATACGTTTAAGAAGATCTCTCTTATAACCATAAAAACAAAAATCCTTAATGAAATATTAGAATATCAAGTCCAACACTATATAAAAATAAGAACACATCATGACAAGTTGTGCTTTATTCCCAAAACAGGCAAGTTTGATTTAAGATTCAAAAATCAATCAATATAATTCACCTCCTTAGCAAAATAAAGGAGAAAAATCATATGGTTCTTTCAAAAAAGGAAAAGGAAAGTCTCTGAATACATTTCAACACCTCTTTGTTCTAAAAACTCTCAGCAAAGCAGGAATATAAGGAAATTACCTTAATCAAACAAAAGCACCTACAACAAGAGCATCCTGATAATGTATTAGACAATTTCTCCAGATCCAGGAACAAAACAAGAAAGTCAACTACCTTGATTTGTTTTAGATAATGTACTACAAGTCTTAACCAGTAGAAAAATCATAAAAAAGACTTGTTGTCTGGCTAAGGTAGTGTTTAATTTGCATCCTGGACTCTGCCTCTCAGATCTAAAAACTCTGGACATAGCACAACAAACACACACAGGAAAACACAAGAAGGTGATAAAAAGAAGGCAAGTGCCTTGGGATTCTGGTTTCTTATACACAATGTATGTTTTAATTCTCACAGTAATTTTTAGAGAGATTTTTTTGTTTCTCAGGTAGTAATGAAATTGTGCTGGGACCTGAATGTATCTTTTAGTTTATGTTCCAGTGCAGGTGTAGAAGAATCACGAAACTGCTGATTGAAAACAAATTTAAGAGGCTCTTTGTAATGCAAAAGAACTGAATACCAATGTGTACTTTGGAAAACTCTCTCCTTCCCTAAAGGTATAAATAAGCATTCTCAAATGTTTCTGTATTGCTTATAGAGCTTGATGATTTCTTGGAAAATGATACCATAAATCTAGAAAAATATAAATCTGATACTACATGCTATCCAATATTTTTCTCCACATAAGGTAAATTGTTCCCATTTGACCTACATCAGCACTGTGAACTATAGTAGATAATTTAATTAAAACAACAGAAATAAAAAATGTATTTAAAAATTATGGGCAGTCTAAAATTATGTTCACTGAAGTCAGATAGTCAAAAGATTTACTGCATCATAACCCTAAGAATTTGGCCTTTCCATAAACTCATAAGCAATGTGAAAATGGAAAAAATTTTATAGTACATAAAAATAGTCTTACTAATTTCAAGTAACGAAATCAGTAGAGATTGTCACTTTGATTATGAAGTAGCATTAGGACCTCTGAATTTCCCACATATGCTTCAATTGCACAATTAGATCCTGATTAGGTGTGCATGTGAGGGAACCTGAGGAGAGCTAGACATAAGGATGAAAAAGTTTGTCACATTCTGGACTTCAAGGCTGATCTGCTCCTCCGTGTACTAAGTAAATATTATGATGGGAGAACCACTTTTTCCAGGGAAACTTTAACACGATTATGTCTGTAATTTCACCAGGTCAGGCAAGGAACCTTGACTTTTAGTAGAGAAGACTTGACCTTACAGCTGTCTTTTTCTTTGAAGATTTTAAGCCTTTCCTGTTAAGAGATAGCATTACAAAACCATAAAGTTACTGACACTGAACTCCGTCCTGGAGTTGACTATACTTGCAAAGGTCTAAGGTGATCACAGCTGTTCCAAATGAATGCCACACAGACCTAATTTAGGAAAAACAAAACAAAACAAAAAACACAAAAAACTACAAAACAAACAAACAAAAAACTCCTAAGACTTATATAGGGTCTGATTCAGGGAAGTCCAGGTAAACTAACATAGATTACCTCATTTTCCAAAACACAACACCAAAAAAATGTTTTCTAAGAAATCAAACAAATACAAAAACATTCCATTTTGCAAACACATTAAGTATTTATATAACCTCTAAACTACATATTTTTCTCTAATTTCTCTTTTAAATATCAACAATAATTAGTGAAACAGAAAGAAATAACTGGTAATATGATTCCAGCATCATCTTTATTATTTTCAGTAAACTTTTTTTGGCTGTTATATTTCACAGTTTATCCTAAAATTTCCTTTAAGAAACCAGTTTCATTTTAAAATTCTCATGAGGCATAGACATATCATACATTTAGCCTTTCTCACTGGTACTTGCTTTTTTAAAGATTAACTGTTTGAAATTTCAACCTTTGTGTCTCTGGGACGCACAAATTTTCCTGAAGAGCATCCTCCAAACCCCTGACGTTTGAATCATCCACATGTTGGTGTCTTAGTACATTTTCTATTTTCCACATGGACCTCTCTTCTCTAAAACACCATACTACCTACCTCATTAAATCTCTATCTTATTTCTTCTTCTTTTCCCCTCCTTTCTGACTAAACTTATTGAAAGTGTGGTTTATGTTCATTCTTTTTTTCAACTGACTCACTTGCAATAATCTATTTACCAAAACAACTTCTCTCTTGTGCTCCAATTACCTACTGAATATCTCCACCAAGACAGTCTTCAGATACCTACAACATGCTGATTTCCCCAAAGGTATTTGATTCCATAGTCTTTGTATTTCCCGTGTACTTCTCAAACATCTCATATAGTGTACAAATCATTACAGTCCATTTCACTACCACGGCATTCCATTTCTCCACTGATGGAAATTCTGACAATTGCACACTATCCCACTTCCAGGGACTATGCCTGCTAGAGCTGCCACCAGTGATGTGACAATCAGCTACACTGCCACTGCCAGACATTTAGCTCAAAATCCCATTTCAGAGGCTGGTGTTTCAGACTCTACCAACTGTTACATTTCCAGTTTCCTGAGAACAGACGCTGAGACAAAATTTGTGTAAAATAACTTTAGTGAAAAAGACTCTCTGAAACAGCACTTGTCAGAGATAAGGGCTGCCCGAAGAAAGTAAGCCCCAGAGAGGGATTCAGTTGAGGTCTGTCAGATGACAATGTTCCCAGAAGCAAACGCATGAGTGTTTTTGTCCCAGGCAGCCTTCCTCTACCAGTTTTCTGCCCCTCTCAAACTATGTCCACCATAGCCTTATCTCCAGATCTACTTCGGAGGGAGCTCTAAGACACTTCTATTATAAAACAGGAAGCACTCTCAAAATGTCTACCATTAATCTAACAAGCATTATAAGAATGCAGAGGAATGTAGTGAAAAGTGCAGGTGCCTGGAGTCAAAAGAGCTGGGTTAAAGTTGTCTCCATAACTTAATAAAGTTGTCTCCACAACTCAATAAAGTTGTCTCTGTAACTTAAAAAATGAACTTGAGTAGAGCTCCTAATCTTTCTGAGTATCAATTTTCTTACCTATCAAACTAAGAAGAAGAATAATTCATTTCAGTGTATCTCATAGGGGTACTAAGCTATTAAATGATATGAAATTTTTCAGAACTTCTTACATTTCAGGGCTTATACATATTAACTAAACATGAAAAGTCATTATAGCAAATTCTATGGAATGAACTAAGTAGTTTTAAAAACAGTTTTGTTAGATTAGTACCTGCTAGACTTTTTATTGCCAGCCTGCAAAATATGAACATGTAAGGAGAGGTCTGAAATCTTTGTAGAAAATTTAGAAATAGAAGGTTCTGTAGGAACTAAAGAGAAATTAAGCTTCAATTTTAGTTTCATCACTTTAAAATGTACTTTTAGATAAATCATTTAATCTCTCAATATTTCAATTTCCTCATTGGTAAAGTAATAAAAATAATATTAAATTGTTCATATAAGATCTACTTTCTTTGCCATATGAGAAATATTCAATTATTAGTCATTCACTCAATAAATATTTATTGAGCACCTACTATGTGCTGATCATTGTTCTGGGTGTTAATAGCTGTTTTTGGTTTTGCTATCATTATTTTTATTATTAGTACTTACTATTTTTTCCATATGAATCCAGAAAAGGAAAAGGAAAATGTCACATGAAGTCATTTACTTCCTGGTCTACCCCCTACACTTTTGGGTCTTTAGCAGAGTACTTTCTACAAGAAGTTCCCAAATTTTATTCCACCTGAAGCATGACATTCTATTAAATTGGGAAAAGTTTCCTGCTTGTAAAATGAATAAATAACTAGTTATGTAAATCGGAAAGTGCTCCATTTATTTTGTTTTCTGCTTGTTTGGCTTCCTTAAATACTTGGCAGAAGAGAATAGAGGTGTAATGAGCAGGCCTGGAGCCTTGAACGTAGTTACTTCGTTTTAAATCCTCTGTTAGGTGACTTTGGAAGAGTTATTTGATCTCTTCTGCTTCAGTTTATTTATCTAAAAATGAGAAAGAATACTAGTAACTACTTTTTAAAGTTGTTGTGGGAATAAATGAATTAGTATGTACAATATGCTCAGAATAGAGCATAGCCCCAGTGCCTAGGTGGCTCATGCATTAAGCATTTGCCTTCTGCTCAGGTCATGATTCCAGGATCCAGGGATTGAGTCCTACATGGGGCTCCTTGCTCAGCAGGGAGTTTGCTTGTCCCTCTCCCTGCCCATGTTTGCTCTCTCTCCCTTCCCTCTCTGTCAAATAAATAAAATCATAAATAAATAAATAAATAAAATCTTAAAAAAAAAAAAAAGAATGGAGCATGGGCCAAAATCAGCACTCACCAAATGTTTCCTGTTCTTATCATGGTACTAGAATATAACAGAAGATAGTCTCTACTACACACCTATATGAAGACTCTTACTTTAAGTTTATTCAATGGGACACTATTTCATTGAGTTCCACAAAGATTACTGTGATCCCCAGATAGTCCATCATGGTTCCTTTAGTTATCAATTAGATAAGATTTCAGACTTCCTTTCTTCACTCTTCATTAGCAATGCCAACAACATAAAATTACGTGTCTTCACATCTTAGAGAGTGAAGACTACATGAACGATAACCAGCAAAAACATTTACTCAGTATTCTTCACTGTTTTTCCTTTTAATCAGAACAATATTTCTATATGACACAGACTTAAAAAGGACATAATTTTGGTTGTAGAGTTCCTTCCAGAGAGCCGTTTGCTGTAATGACAGTAAATGTGTAAAAAAGAGAAACTGAAAACCATCTGATTAAACATCCCAGTTGAACATTATACATATTTCACTAATATTAGAGCTCACTATCTCTCAGTCTTATTTTTATTCCTTTTCCTTGCTAACACTATTTCTACATTAATAGGTTAATAAAATATTTTTATACTTGGTTATTTGTTCTATTGCTTTATCTTAATCATTCTGCATATGATTTTCTTGACCTCAGAACTAATTACCACTATGGTTTTCTCAGTATACACTACTGCAGTCAGTGTTGAAAGCTACAATTAATTAATACAGTGTCTCACTCTCTTTTTTATGATTATTTACATACTTTCTTAGTCTCGTATCAATCAGTTGTTAAATTCATATTATGTGCTGAACATTGTACAATGCACCTTACATATTATTTATTATTCACAAAATCCTTTGAGGTCAGTACTACATCTCCCATTTGCAGTTAATGAAACTGATGCTCAGAGAATTTAAATAACTTCCCTAGTTCCATATAACTGGTAAGTATCAATAGTACTATTCAAATCAAATGTTTTTTGCCATAGCTGAGTATTGTATGGCCCTCCTTTGAGAATTCAGTATTTTATGGGAAAAAAAAAGTCACCCCTCAGATGAACCCATCTATATTCTCTATTAGTATTTCCATATAACAATAAAAACACATTGGGTGAGGGGTGCTCAGGTGGCTCAGTTGGTTAAGTGTCTGCCGTTGGCTCAGATCATGATCCCAGGGTCCTGGGATGGAGTTCTGGGCTGGCTCCTCACTCAGCAGAGAGCCTGCTGCTCCCTCTCCCTCTGCTTGCCTCTCCTCCTGCTTGTGCTCTCTGTCAAATAAGTGAATAAAAAATGTTAAAAAAAAGAAAACACCACATTGGGTGAAAGGATTTAGTCTTTTATACTCATCCTTTTTTTTTTTTCTAGCACATAGCACATTGTTTGGCATATAGCAGACACTCAATAAATACGTATTTAATGAATAAATGCATATTGATAAATTTTTGAAATATTCCTTTTTACCTGATAATTGAGATCTGAAGAGGAAGAAATGCTTTACTTCTGCCATGTGTCTAAAGGAATGGTCAGACCTTCTACTGTAACAACACAGGGGGAATCAATTACAGCTGAGAACAAGTATAAACTAAATGAGTATAAAATTTACTTTAAAATAAGACAAAGAGGGGCGCCTGGGTGGCTCAGTGGGTTAAAGCCTCTGCTTTTGGCTCAGGTCATGATCCCAGGGTCCTGGGATCGAGCCCCGCATCAGGCTCTCTGCTCCGCGAAGAGCCTGCTTCCTCCTCTCTCTCCCTGCCTGCCTCTCTTGCCTACTTGTAATCTCTGTCTGTCAAATAAATAAATAAAATCTTAAAAAAAAAATAAGACAAAGATGGGACGCCTGGGTTGCTCAGTTGGTTGAGCGGCTGCCTTCGGCTCAGGTCATGATCCCAGCATCCTGGGATCGAGTCCCACATCAGGCTCCTTGCTAGGCGGGGAGCCTGCTTCTCCCTCTGCCTCTGCCTGCCACTCTATCTGCCTGTGCTCGCTCTCTCTCTCTCCCTATCTCTCTGACAAATAAATAAATTAAAAAAAAATAAAATAAGACAAATTTTTCTTTTCTGAAATAACTATAGATTCCCAGGAAATTGCAAAAATAGTACATCAAGTCCAATGAATTTTTTTTTAAAGATTTTATTTGTCAGAGAATGTGCAAGCAAGTGAGCACAAGCTGGGGAAAGAGGCAGGCAGAGGGAGAAGCAGACTCTCTGCCTATCAAGGAGCCTGTAAAGGGACTCGATTCCCGGACTCTGGGATCATGACCTGAGCCAAAGGCAGATGCTTAAGTGACTGAGCTACCCAAGTGTCCCGTATTTTTTTATTATTTTATTTTATACATATATAGAGGATTTTATTTTTTGTCTTTTTAAAATTAGGCTCAATTAGCTAACATATAGTAAATCATTTTAATAACATAATATATGGTCTTTATACAGGATTTAAGGAAAAATAAAGGTATAAGACCAAAATAATGACTTTTCTCCATAATGACAGCAAACAGTAACCATTGCTGTTATTTTAGTGCATTGCCTTCCACAATTGTCTATATGTAAGCATTTCTACAAAATTGGAACCAAATTGCTATAATTAGTATCCTGATATTTTCACCCCATATTATGACATGAGCTTTTTCTTATTACATAAGTATACTACATTACATCCTAATCAGGATCACTTGAAATGAATTTATCACAAATAACTAAATCATTTTATTTTTGAGGGTATTTAATTTGTTCTTAATTTTATTATTATAAATAATGCTACCATAGACAGTTTGAGAAATCATCTATGACAGTTTGTTTCTCTAGGATAGATTCCTTGATTTTGAAATATTTAATAAATAATATAATTATCTAAAATATTCTTGATTCACACTGACAAATTTATTTCCATCAACTTTAGCCAGTTTATTTTTATATAAGACATTTGAGGATGATGTCAAATGATTCTTATAAAAACTATCTATTATACCCTTTTAAAAAGTTTTACTAATTTGATAAACAAAAAGTCATATTTTAACCATTGTTAACTGAAAACCACAGTATCAATGATGGGGCTTGCCTTGTCTTGGAGCCAGCAAAATAGTTAGCATATCTGAGGTCAGAAAGCAAAGTTGAACCTGAAACTACAATGTGGGGTGGGCAGACACTCAGGATTCCTTTCAGGGACTACTTCATCATAATCCTCTACACACGCAAATCTTTGAAGGACAGTACTAAAGAATATCCCAGAAAACTCAGACACCAGAGAGTCATCTTATGGCATCGGATAGGGTAAGGCCCCTGAGTAGAACAAAGATAGAAACCCAATCTTTAGTGATGAGATCTTTGTGAAGATTAGCTCTTAGCAATGATGGGCACAGCTGCATCCTGGGAACAAACACTCCAGAAAAAAGTGCCCAAGTCAAACAGCTCTCCAAGGAATCCATATATTTCCAGCTGTTCTAGGCTCTTAAGGTGGGGATCTTCCTTTGCATGGGGAACCAAGCTATAACCAACTCAGCCTGATGACCTACTGTGGGCACTGCTTGACATCTAGCCAGACAGCATCTACAACTCAAACCAGCCCAGCCCCGTAGACTTCCATGTGGGGTATTTGGGGGCTTATCTCTAGATGAGCGGCAGCTCCCTTTAATCTTATGTAGAGACACCTTCCATCATTGGGCTAGGGCAAGATACCAGTATCATGCCAAATGAACCTCTGGGGCTTCAACTAGGAATTACCTCAGTGTATATTTTCACTTAGGAGGACCAATGTTTTGCTATCAAAATTGGCCTTCCAGTTCAATATCTGCCCACCCAAACTTTCCTCCATGACAAAACTGTGCCCATAACCAAAACTAGCCATCTACCTTAATCCCATCACCAACTCCCCAGTTACTCTTAGCCACAGTGAAGTCTGCTGCCACAGTTTTGGGCACTGATTTGTTCCCCTCTGGAAATCACTCCATACAGTCTAACCAGAGCTTACTGTAAGTTTGCCTGGATACATCTATGTATTAAATTTGACTCTGTTTATGTAACTCAGATATACTCATCAACTTCACTAATACATACCCCTCAGTTCATGGACGCTTATGATTAATTTAGGAAAGGCCTCTAATTTATTTTTTAACTCATTAACTCATTAACCCCCAAAACAATGCTACCAGTCAGCTACCAAATTACATTTTATAAAGATGCATAACAATGTACACATATAGGAGAACTTCTGTTTCTGCTGTGAGAAATAACTACCTTGGGCTTGACAAAACAACGATAAAAAGACATAAGTGCATACTAAATAGCTCTTTTTAGACATTTGACTAATATAGAGTTTGGACTACTGAGAAAAAGAAAACAAAGTAAGCTCTAAAATCATCCTTATTTTCGGCATCATTCCAGTCTGTGGAAAAAAAAGGGAACACAAGCAGAAGACAGAGATCAGAGGTAGGGAGAAAAACTAAGGTAGTTGGAATTTATGGGGAAAGTATAGGAGAGACGGGAGATCAGCAGAGATACGTCCAGAAATTTGTAAAATTATTCCCTTCAGCCTGTCCAGACAATAAATTTCAATGTATATGATGAGACTCTAAGCAGCTAGGCAGAGACAAGAAATTATAAACTGAAAAATTCCTAGAGCTCACACTACACAAAGACATAGGCAAATTCTGAAAACCGAGAGTGAAGAGATCTTATGGAATACCCAAGAAATTCACTACAGACCCCCCACAAGAGTCATGCCTAAAAATAAAGGCTAAATTAAATTAGTCTTGGAGTAAAGGCTAATCTGGACTCGCCATAATGTTCTTAAAATCAGGGTTCCTGGGTGGCTCAGTTGTTAAGCATCTGCCTTTGGCTCAGGTAATCATCCCAGGGTCCTTCAATCAGGTCCTGAGATCAAGCCCTGTATCTCACTCCCTGCTCCACAGGGAGGTTGCTTCATCCTTTCCTTCTGCTGTCCTCCCTGCCTGTGCTCTCTAGCTCTTTCTGGCAAATAAATAAATAAAATCTTCAATTAAAAAAATAGTTCTTAAAATCAAGCCTTAAAACAATAAACTGAGGGGCACCTAGGTGACTCAGTGGGTTAAAGCCTCTGCCTTTGGCTCAGGTGTGATCTCAGGGTCACGACCTGAGCCCTGCATCTGGCTGTATGCTTAATGGGGAGCCCGCTTCTCTCTCTCCCTCTGCCTGCCTCTCTGCCTACTTGTGATCTCTGTCTGTCAAATAATAAATAAAGTCTTAAAAAAAAATCAGCTGATCCACAAGTTATACACCTGCAAACTGCAACAAAACTCAGTTCTCTTTTAAATAGATAACAAAATAGAGACACCAAAAAATGTAATATTTATGAAGGATCCAATAAAATATTAGACATGTGAAAAAGCAGCAGAAAAATCCATAACATGGAGAAAAATTAGTCCTTAGACACAGACTAAAAAAATGACAGAATGATTGGGTTATGTGAGAAGAAATTCTAAATAGTTACTATAAATATGTTCAGGAACTTATGAACATAATGAGTGGAGAAATAAAAGATATCATAAAGAACAAAATGAAATTTTTGGAGTAAAAAAGTTAACATACTTGAAAAACTCATTGAAAACATTGGTTGCGGGACGCCTGGGTGGCTCAGTTGGTTAAGCAGCTGCCTTCAGCTCAGGTCATGATCCCAGCGTCCTGGAATCGAGTCCCACATCGGGCTCCTTGCTCGGCTGGGAGCCTGCTTCTCCCTCTGCCTCTGCCTGCCACTCTGTCTGCCTGCGCTCGCTCACTCTCCCTCTCTCTCTGACAAATAAATGAATAAAATCTTAAAAAAAAAAAAAAAAGAAAACATTGGTTGGGCTAAACAGAAGATTGGCAGTATAACCAAACCTAAAAACAAAAGTAAAACCTGTTTATAGTGAACCACAAAATAAAAGACTGAAAAACTGAACAGAGCTGCAGTGACTTGCATGATATCAAGAAGTCTAACATGTGTAATGAGAATGGCGGGGAGAAAGGGGAGAAAAATATGAAAAAATAAGAAAAATGTTTAATCTGCCAAAGGCAGATGCTTAACAACTGAGAGAGAAGTGGGCTCCGCACTGTGGAGCAGGGAATGAGATACAGGGCTTGATCTCAGGACCTTATCGAAGGACCCTGGGATGATTACCTGAGCCAAAGGCAGATGCTTAAAGACTGAGAGAGAAGCGGGCTCCCCACTGAGCATACAGCCAGATGCAGGGCTCAGGTCGTGACCCTGAGATCACACCTGAGCCAAAGGCAGAGGCTTTAACCCACTGAGTCACCTAGGTGCCCCTCAGTTTATTGTTTTAAGGCTTGATTTTAAGAACTATTTTTTTAAATTGAAGATTTTATTTATTTATTTGCCAGAATAAATTTTAAACAAAAATGTTTAAAAATTTAATGAAAGTTGTAACTCAAACAGATCAAAGAAGGTATATGGAATGAAAACAAGATAATCACAAAGAAAAACACACTAAGGCACATCATGATCACAATAGTGCAGGCTAGAAGACAAAAGCAATGAGATCACTTAAATGCTGAAAGGAAAAGAAAAAAAAACCCTGTCAACCTAGAATTCAATATACTGTTAAAATGTATTTCTGAAACAAGTGGCAGAAAAACAAACACTAAAAGAATTTGGTACCTGCAGGCATATCTGCACTGTTAAAAGATTGCAAGAAACTTCTTCAAAATAAAGGAAAAGGATATCAAATGAAAGCTTATGCAAAGAAATGCAGATTACTAGAAATGATAATTCTCTGGATAATTTTAAAAAGCCTTTACTAATTTTTATATTTCTTTAAAAGGAAATTGATTAAAGTCAAAATGGTAAAATACATATAAAAATAAATAAATAAAATATATATAATAATATGTTGTAGGTTTGGATTTCAATATATACAGAGAAGTGAAACATTATAATTGGAAATACATTGTTGCAAGGACACTGGATTGTATTTGAATTATTATATCATTACAAAAATAGATTGTGATAAATTAAATATGTATTTTGTATATTCTAAAGTAACCACAAAAAGCAACAACAAACGAAATAGATTATAACTTAAAAAAAAACTGAAGCAGCTGCATTATTATTATAAATAAAGTCATTGGCTCATTTTTTTCTCAGTATTAGAACTTTGTTTAGTTCTTGATCTTAGGAATTTATGTTCTCTGTATGATGTAAGCCAGTGTTCTTCAACTTGTCATAACTTTACTCTTGTCTTTACATTTCTGATAGGAGTCTGTTTGGATCAGTCTTGTCTAACAACTTGATTGTTTTCATACCACTTTTAAAAAGAGAGATAAGCTTTTTGTTTGTTTGTTTTTATTTAAAGTTTAGGTAGTCAATATACAGTGCAATATTGGTTTCTGGAGAAGAATTCAGTGATTCATCACTTACATACAACACACAGTGCTCATCATAACGGTGCCCTCTTAAATGCCCATTTCACATATAGCCAATCTCCCATCCACCTCCCTCCCTCAACTCTATTCTCTATCATTAAGAGTCTCTTATGTCTTTTTTCCTCTCTCCTTTTTTCCTTTTCCCCTTCCCATATGTTCATTTGTTTTCTTTCTTAAATTTCACATAACAGTGATTGACTTCTTATTTCTGACTAGTTTATTTCACATAGCATAATACACTTTAGCTGCATCCATGCTGTTGCAAATGACAAGAGTTCATTCTTTTTGATGGCTGAGTAATATTCCAGTGCACATGTGTGCACGCACACATACACACACACCCAAATATTCTCTATCCATTCATCAGGCGACTGACACTTGGGATCGCTCTATACTTTGGCTATTGTAAATGCTGCTATAAACATCAGGGTGCACGTATCCCTTCAAATCTGCATTTTTGTATTTTCTGGATAAATACCTAGTAGTTCAAGCGCTGGATGATAGGGTAGTTCTACTTATAACATTTTGAGGACTCTCCAAACTGTTCTCCAGGGTGACTGCACCAGTTTGCATTACCACTGACAGTGCAAGAATGTTTCACTTTCTCAGGATTCTCACCAACCCCTATTGTTTCTTGTGTTATTTTAGCCATCTTGACAAGTGTGAGATGGTATCTCATTATGATTTTGATTTGTATTTCCCTGATGGATGAGTGATGTTGAGCATCTTTTCATGTGTTTACTAGCCAACTGGATGCCATTTTTTGAAAAGTATCTATTCATATCTTCTGCCCATTTCTTAACTAGCTTGTTTTTTGGGTGTTGAGTTGGTAAGTTTTTTATAGATTTTGGATACTAAACCTTTGTCAGATATGTTGTTTGCAAATATCTTCTCTCATTCCATAGGTTGCCTTTTAGTTTTGTTGACTGTTTCCTTTGCAAGGCAGAAACCTTTTATCTTGATAAATTCCAAATAGTTGATTTTCCTTTTGTTTCCCTTGCCAGTGGTGATGTGTCTAAGCAATAAGCTACAACAGCTGAGGTCAGAGTTTATGCCTGTTTTCTCTAGAATTTTGATAGTTTCCTGTCTCACATTTAGGTCTTTCATCCATTTTGAACTTATTTTGTGTATGGTGTCAGAAAGCAGTCCAGTTTCATTCTTCTGCTTGTTGCTGTCCAGTTTTCCCCATAGCATTTGTTGAAACTGTCATTTTTCCATTGGATATTCTTTCTTGCTTTGTAGAAAGATTAGTTGACCATGTACTTGTAGGTCCCTTTCTGCATTCTCTATTCTGATCCATTGATCTATGTGTCTGTTTTTGTGCCAGTACCATACTGTCTTGATTACTATAGCTTTGTACTATAACTTGAAATCTGGAATCTTGATACCTCCAGTTTTGCTGTTCTTTTTTCAGAATTGCTTTGCTATTGGGGTCTTTTCTGGTTCCATACAAATTTTAGGACTCTAGCTCTAGCTCTGTATTTTGATGGGGATGGGGATGTGTAGATTGCTTTGAGTAGTATAGACATTTTAACAATGTTTGTTATTCCAATCCATAAGCATGGAATGCTTTTTCCATTTCTTTGTGCCCTCTTCAATTTCTTTCATAAGTGTTCTATAGTTTTCAGACTCTAGAGCTTTTACCTCTTTAATAACATTAATTTCTAGGTATCTTATTATTTTTGGTGCAAATGAAAATAGGACTGTTCTTTGATTTCTTTTTCTGCTGCTTTGTTATTGATTTGTTTTTTTGTTATTGATATTGGGGGAAAGTACCAACACTAAATGAAGTTTTTATATGAGAAGCTAACAATCACATAGAACACACATTATATAAGAAGCTATAGAAATGCAACAAATTTCTGCACATTGAATTTATATCCTGTGATTTTGCTGAATTCATGTATGAGTTCTAGCAATTTTGGGGCAGAGTCTTTCGGGTTTTCTACAAAGAGTATCATGTTGTCTGCAAATAGTGAATGTTTGACTTACTTCTTCCCTATCTGGATGCTTTTTAATTCTTTTTTTTGTCTCCCGAGCCTAAGACTTTCACATCCACACTACTCTCCAGCATTTTCTTTTCTTTGTCTTAAAATTATTTACTAACAGACATTTCATTTTTATCTAAAAATGTAAATATAACTATTTATAATAATTATAAAACACATAATACCATAATATGATGCTATACTACAATATATACTAAAATTATAAGACATATTATAAAACTTTTTATTAGAAAAAAATTTAAAATAAGGAAAATAAAAACCTCATATTCAACAACTGTTAACATTATATCATATATCTCACACTTCTCATTATAATATATGGATATAGATAAATATATAGATATAAATATAAATACAAATGTATCTTAAGACATTTTTCTCTATAAAATTTAATTTTTCTTCTTGGTTTCAAGCTTAGCTCTGTAATATAATTTTTTATCATATTTTATATGACATTTCTATGTATTTACTATATATGTGTGGTAGGTGATATCAGTTTAGTCTGATTTACTGATTGCATATAATTTTAGTTAAAAAGGAATTTTTGTGAGAAATTGGCATTTCTGTGTCTATGTTCTTTGAGCACCTATAATTTCAGTAATGTAATATAGGTCACATAATTTAATCCTTTATATTATAGCTCCAAAATTTATAAAGGGAAATATCTGAAGCCTCATTAAAGTACCCCTGATAGAAAGATTTAGCTTCATCTGGTCCTTCCCTATACTACTGAATGCAAACCCATATTTAGCACACTAGGCCTCTCTTCCAGTTGTTGGTTGGTTTCAGCTAGTAGGAATTACCCACAGGATAATGGAGAGGAGGGGAATTAAAGAGAATTTGATTTATTTACTTCCTTGGTTCTTCCCAGCCCTGAAGTGGGTTGGGAGTGTTTGTATTCTTCCACCTAAGGTCAAATTGTTGATGGTGACCTAAGGTATGGTGGTGGCTTTTCACTCCTAATAGCTAGCCTTTCCTTTGTTTTTTTGTTTTGTGTTGTTTTTATTTTTGTTTTTTCACCTTTCCCTTGAAAACACTTTCTTTGTTAAACTCTTGGCAATCATCCCTTTTGAATATGCCACCTATTTCCTGCCACCTTGACTGACACAGACCTTTATCTGTAAGTCAGAATTTTTGTCATCCCTTTCTATCTCCTTCCTACACACCTCCCACAACTCTGAAGGCCTCAGAAACAGGGTTAAGAGGCCAAGGAAAGCTCTCTAGAAAATCAAGGCAGAGAGAAAAGGAGGCTATACATGCTCCATCTCAGCCTTAGACTTTAACTCATGCACTTGGCTCAAGTCAAAGGTGGGGGAAAGTACCAACACTAAATGAAGTTTTTATATGAGAAGCTAACAATCACATAGAACACACATTATATAAAAAGCTAACAATCACACAGACTCACAGAGAATCACACCAAAACTTATATTACCAAATTGAGACACTATTTGGTGTCTCTAAATAACCACTTAATTCTTTATTAGCCAAGGGCAGCCAGAAATGTCATCAACTACCAGAATTTTCACCTATCACTTGGGAAGACTAAACACCCAGAGCATCAGTATAAAGGAAAAGGGGATACACATGAAGTTGCTTTATGATTAAATCCCATGTATTCATGCCCCTTCAATTTACCAGTCATATAAAGAAGTAAAATTTAAGTTGGGCAAATATGCACCAAAATCCTGATGGCTATGGCCCCTGGGGAGATGGTACAAAGGTAGTTCAACATTATCCACTTTATATCTTTTATCAAAAGCTATCTAGCAACACCTGGGTGGCTCAGTCAGTTAAGTATGCCTTCAGCTCATGTCATGATCCCAGGGTCCTTGGGATCTAGTCTGGCATCTGGCTCCCCGCTCAGCAGTCTGCTTCTCCCTCTCATTCTGCCTGCCACTCCCTCTGTTTCTGCTCTCTCTCTCTCTGACAAATAAATAAAATAAAATAAAAAAAGAAAAAGCTATCTAAAGCAGCAATGTTAACCTCTGTTTAAAAATTGTGGACGTGAAGGCAAGTAAATGATATTTTTCCCTCTGTTTTTTAAAACTGGAACTTTTATTGTTAAATCAATATATTCTTAGCCTTCACAAATACTACTTTGTTTAATCCACTAAGACATGTTGATTTATATTGCTAGCCAGAAAAATGGCCCTGCTATTGGTCATTTCGTAGTTTATACTCTGTTTTGAAACTTTAAGAATCCTCACAAAGGAAGGAATTAAAAAATCTACTGCAATGATATAAATGCTAATAAGGAACTAAATGACATTGTTAGATATAGCTCATTTTGCAGTTATAATTAGGGGCAGTCAGACATGGGGCTGTAACTCAAGAACTTATTAATGGGAATCCCTGAAGCAGAACTATTGAACTGACAAGTATATCTGTAAGAACTAGACATAACACACACCCAAAAAGAATCTTTCACTGAATGACTTCCTAAATTTAGAAATTGACACTTGTCTGTTTTATAACTCCTATTTAGTAAGAGATTTTTCCTCACTTCAGAAACTATTCCAAACCCTTAAGTCAATATTAAATTGTTGTCTTCCAATTTTATTAAAAACTGCATGGAAGCATTTTTGGCCTTTGACAAGATAGTCCCCATGTTCTGAGAATGATCAGTGTGCATTGTACTTCGATGTAACCTAATTTAAACAGGCCATTATTTGCCTAATTCCAGGCAAAACAAAAAAACTAAAACCAACATGTTACTCTCAGACCAAAAAATACATACATACATATATACATACAAAAAACTAATAATATATTTACTGAGGGCTACAGATGAGACACTGAGAGAGAAATTATGTTATATAACAAAGAACAAAATTTCCTAAAAATTGTCTTTGCTCAATTCTATTCCAAACCCCTCGCTGGTTCTTTGAAAGAATTAAAAAGATTGTTAATTCACTGGCCAAAGTTATCCAAAGGAAAAGAGAAAGAACCCAAGTAAATAAAACCATGAATGAAAGGAGAGAGATCATAAATAACACTAGGGAAATGGAAACAATTATTAGAGATTATTACCAGCAACTATAGGCCAACAAATTAAGCAACCTGGAAGAAATAGATGCCTCTGGAAACTTACAATCTACCAAGACTAAAACAGGAAGAAAGAGACAACTGAATAACCAATAACCAATAATGAAATTGAAGCAGTAATCAAAAACCTCCAAAAAAAAACCAAATTCCATGACCAGATGACTTCCCAGAAGAATTCTACAAAACATTTAAAGAAGAAATAATACCTATTCTACTGAAGCTATTTCAAAAAAAATAGAAAAAGAAGGAAAATTTCCAAACTCCTTCAATGAGGCAAGCATTATAATGATCCCAAATCCAGGCAAAGACCCCATAAAAAAGGAGAATTACAGACCAATATCCCTGGTGAACATGGATGCCAAAATATTCAACAAGATCCTAGCCAATAGAATCCAACAGTACATTAAAAGTACATTCACCACGACCAAGTGGGTTTTATTCCTGGGATGCAAGGGTGGTTCAGTATTCACAAATCAATCAACGTAACAGAGAACATTAATAAGAGAAAAGACAAGAACCATAAGATCTTCTCAATTGATGCAGAAAAAGCATTTGACAGGATACAACATCCACTTCTGATTAAAACTCCTCAGAATATAGGGATAGAGGGAAGTTTCCCCCAAATCATAAAAACCATATATGAAAAACCCACAGTGAATATCAATATCAATCAAAGCTCTCAGATTTACCCCTAAGGTCAGGAACATGACAGGGATGCCCACTCTCACAACTATTGTTCGACATAGTGCTAGCAAGTCCTAGGCTCAGAAATCAGAACTTAGCAAAAAGAAATAAAAGGCATCCAACTTGGCGAAGAAGAAGTCAAACTCTCCCTCTTAGCAGATGACATGATAATTTATGCAGAAAACCCAAAAGACTCCATCCCCAAATTACTAGAACTCATACAATTTAGTAATGTGGCAGGATACAAAATCAATGCACAGATTATCAACTGCTTTTCTATACACTGACAGTGTAAATGTAGAAAGAGAAATTAAGGAATTCATTGCATTCATAATAGCAACAAAAACCATAAGACACCTAGGAATAAAACCAAACCAAAGAGGTAAAGGATCCATACTCTAGAAACTAGAACACTTTTGAAAGAAATTGAGGAAGAGGATTGCGGTCAAGATGGCGGAGAAGTAGCAGCTGAGACTACATGGGGTAGCAAGAGATCAGCTAGATAGCTTATCAAACCATTGCGAACACCTACAAATCCAACGGGAGATCGAAGAGAGGAAGAACAGCAATTCTGGAAACAGAAAATCGACCACTTTTTGAAAGGTAGGACTGGCGGAGAAGTGAATTGAAAGCGACAGGAGGATAGACCGCGGGGGAGGGGCCGGCTACCAGCAAGCGGCGGAGCAACGGAGCACTAAATCGGGACTTTTAAAAGTCTGCTCCACTGAGGGACATCGCTCCAGAGGCTAAACCAGGGTGAAGCCCACGCGGGGTCAGCGTGGCCCCAGGTCCCACAGGGACACAGAAGGAGCGGGGGTGTCTGAGTGTCACAGAGCTAGCAGGTATCGGAGCGGGAAGCCGGCTACACAGACAGAGCCGAGGAGTGAGCTCTCAGCTCGGGGTTACCTTGGACCGGTCGCGGGCTGGGTGAGCTCGGAGCACGGTCAGGGGCGTGGGAGATGGGAGTAGCCGGAAACTTTCTCTGAGGAGTGGAGCCCGGAATCTCAGGAGGCCGCCATTTTCATTCCCGTCCTCCGGACTCTACGGAAAGCGCTCAGGGAACAAAAGCTCCCGAAAGCGAAACCGAGCAGATTACTCAGCCCGGCCCTTGGTAAGGGCGGTGCAGCTCTGCCTCGGGCAAAGACACTTGAGAATCACTACAACAGGCCCCTCCCCCAGAAGATCAAAGGAAATCCAGCCAAGACCAAGTTCAGTTAACAAGGAGAGCAGCGGAACTCCAGAGGAGAAGAAACCAAAGCGTGGAATTCATGGCTTTCTCCCCATGATTCTTTAGTCTTGCAGTTAATTCAATTTTTTCTTTAAAGGGCATTTTCCTAGGGTCTTTGCCACCCTTTTAGTATTTTATTTGTTCCTTCATATAATCTTATCTGGAAAAAATGACAAGGCGGAAAAACTCACCACAAAAAAAAGAACAAGAGACAGTACCAAAGGCTAGGGAC